>APFE031174717.1:33285-57227 GCA_000404065.3 Pinus taeda
CACTGGGGAAAGCACCAGCCTAAAACCCCAACTCTGTATTATCATACAAGTGGAAATATTGTTCAAGTTACAAAAAGAATTAGCTCTCAAGCTATCCTGATCTCTTTGCACTTAAACAATATTGCTCACAAACTCAATAGACATAGAATATATCTTCCTCAAGCCCTCCAAGCCTCCTATTTCCTTGCGCAGTTTTGATTGGGGTCCAATGATATCACATGTGTGAATTGGCCTCATCACACTCACTGTAACCTCAGGTCCAACTGCACAATCCATAAGGAATTATATTCCTTCTGCATGCAAGAAATATTCACCAAGGAATATCCTAGCAACTAATATACACTGTCCCTCCATTTGATCTCAACTGGGTCTCTGACTGAACTGACATGCATGAGTTATCCATGAGTGAATACTCAATTATCTAAAATACAGTAGTTACATGCATGAAAGCATTAACTAACTAAACTCTCATTAATTTAACAAACTGTTAAACTAATCTAACTAGACTTGACTAAGTTAAACTAAGTCAACCGATTACAACTCAATATTACAACTCATCCTTATCTCTTTAACTGAAGGTTAAATTCCTCAATTAATGGAGAAACTGTTGCATGTCCTCACATAGACTTCAAGATTGAATTTCCTTAACTAATTAACTCAAGATGAATTAATTAATTAATTTTGAAACTGCTGTTGATATCAAATTCGAATTTTACTTCCTATGTTTATTCCAGGGACTGACTAAAATAAGAAGGGATCCCGAAATGCTCTTTTTAGAAAAGCTATTTTTAGCACTTTCACTTTTCACCCATTGTTGCTAAGACCTCCAATGGCTGAACTGCTATTTATAGTAGTGTTATTTTTAGCAATTTCTATTTTTAGCATTACTTGTTGCACACTTTTCAACAGTCCCTCTCAACAAGAAAGGGATTATCAGCAACCCTGATCCTATCTCTGTGGAACTCGAACTTGCATTTTGACAATGCCTTTGTCAAAATATCTACATCCTACTCCTCGGTTGAAACATACTGCAACATCATGATCCTCTTAACCACACAGTCCTGTAGATGATGGTAACATATATCTATATGCTTGGACCTATCATGAAACAATGGATTCTTAGAGAGTTTTATGCAACTCTAATGATCACAGTAAATCACTATGGGATCCATCATCTGACCAAACATACCCACTAGAATCTTCCGCATCAAAATGGCCTCACATGCTACCTGACTTGCAGTCATGTATTCAGCCTCTGTTGAGCTAAGTGCAACTGATATCTATTTCTTGCTATACCAAGAAACTGCAGCAGAACCAAGGTTGAAGATTCCTCTATAAGTGCTCTTCCTGTCTGATGGACTACCTACCCAATCCACATCCGTGAAGCCTTGCAGCTTCACTCCCTCTCTCTATTTGTACCATAATCCGTACTATGTAGTGCCTCTGAGATATCTCAGCACATCCTTTTCTACCTTCCAAAACAACTTGGTAGGTTGAACCATAGCTTGACTCAGCTGGTTCACCGCAAAGCATAAGTCGATTTGTGTGTTCACCAGATACATGAGTGAACCCACCAGCTACCGATAAACAGTAGCAGGTACTACCTCACCTGAAGTAGCATCCTCCTTGCTCAAGTTCCCAGCTGGAGGAGTCTGCATGGGCTTGCACTTCTCCATGTGAAAGCACCTGAGTATCTCATTGGCATACTTGCCTTGAGACACAAGTACTTCCCCATCTTTCTTCCACACTTCCATGCCTAGAAAGTAGTACATGAGGCCCATGTCCTTCATCTCAAACTCTCTTGCAAGGTCCTCCTTGCAAGACTGTATCAGCTACTCATCACCTGTCAAAATCAGATAATCGACATAAAGTAAAATAATCAAGGGCTTACCATCTACCATGATGTGGTATAGGTTCACATTTGCTTCACCCTTGGTGAAGCCCAACCCGGTGAAATAGCTATCGATCCTAGTATACCAAGCATGAGGTGCTTGCTTTAGCCTATACAGTGCTTGCTTGAGTCGGCAGACATGCGACTCGCAATCGAAGGTCTCAAATCCTTCGGGCTACTCAATGTATACCTCTTCCTCAACCTTCCCATTGAGTAACATCGTCTTCACATCCATCTGATGGATCTTCCAACCCATCTGAGCTCATAGAGCTAGCATCAATCTAATAGATGAGTACCTTGCTATGGGAGCAAAGGTCTCATCATAGTCGATCCCCTAAACCTATGAGAAACCTTGGGCAACAAACCTTGCCTTGTGTTTCTCAACACTGTTATCAGCTGCCTGCTTTACCTTGTAAAGCCATCAGGAACTAACCACTAATTTGTCCACAGGTCTAGGGACAACATCCCACACACTGTTCCACATGATAGAATCATACTCTTCTACCATTGCATCAACCCAGACTAGTTGTCGCATTGTCTCCTGAAAACAAGAAGGTTTGGTCGCTACACACTCTCCAATCAGGGCCATGTAGCTAGTGTATCTCTCGGGAGATCTCCTCTATCTGAACTTAGAGAATGGCTACCCCACATTCTCTCTCGCATCCTACATCAATCTGTCAGCTTCCCGCGAGCATTTCTGCCAGTCTCTAGAAGACTCTCCAGCAGTGGTGGTCTCCACTACTAGATCCTCTGCATGTGGCTGATCCACATCATTAGGAAGCTCCTCCTCCTTTGGAACTAAAAGTTCCTCATCACCATGCAACTTGAGCTCCCTCTCAAGTGACTCTCGCATGGCTCTCTGCTCGTCGAACTTCAGATCCCTATGCACTATAGTCCTCTGACTGGTAGGCAAAAACAATCGATAGTTGTGCGGTGTATCCTTGTACCCCACAAGTATCCCCAACTCAGTTGTTGGGTCTATCCTCTTTTGAGCATCTTTGGTCACATGACAGAAAACTAGTGATCCAAAGATACGGAAGTGACTCACATCTGGTCACTTCCTTGAAATAGCCTCCATAGGTGTCTTCATCCCCAAAACCTGATGAGGACTTCTATTCTGAAGATACACTATTGTATTGCATGCCTCAGCCCACAGATGAAGTGGTAGGCTTTGGTCATGCAACATCACTCGATCTACTCCGATAATAGATCTGTTCTTCCTTTCTGCCACCCCATTTTGTTGTGGTTTATGAGGTGCTGTTAGTTCCCGTTTAATTCCTTCTGTAGCACAGAAGTATTTAAACTGCTGGGAAACATACTCTCCACCATTGTCACTATGCAAGGCTTTTACTTTCTTCCCAAATTCCTTCTCTACCAAGACTTTAAACTCACAAAACCTCAAGAAGGTTTGATCCTTCTTTTGAATAAAGTAGATCCAGCATCTACGAGAAAAATCATCAAAGAAAATAACATAGTACCTTTGTTTAGCGGTGGAGGTTGTAGAGAATGGTCCACATACATCTGAGTGAACTCACTCTAGGATTGCTCCAGCTCTACTATCCTGATCCTGAAAAGAAGCTTTCACATACTTACCCAAGGTGCATCCTTTGCATGTGTCTGTTTGCTCCAGTTTTCCCTTGGGTAAGCTGGTAGAAATTTACTGCATGATCTTCAAGGCCCCGTGATGCAAGTGGCCCAGTCTCCTATGACACAACTTGCCAACATCTTGGCTTTGCACCACCTCTTCTTTGGAACTTAGTGCAGCACAGTCATATCTTGTAGACATTCTTTACTCAATTCCCTATTTGCTTGGTCTATTCAGTGCCGATATGCCTCAGGAACACTTTTCCTTTTATAAAGACTACATCATAGCCTTTATCTTCTAGCATAGCAACAGACACAAGATTCTTTTTCAAACCTGGTACATATTTAATAGTAGATAGGATGAGAGGAGCACCATGCTCCCACTGAAACACAACTGTACCTTCACTTGAGACACAATATTTTCCATCATCACCCATCTCGATCCGCATCTGGAGATCCTTCTCCTCCAATGTACTGAAAAAATTCTTATCACCCAACATGTGGAAAGAAGCTCCACTGTCCAGGTACCAAACAAATCCCACCATGGATGAAACCATGCATGCGATAAGCAAAAAATCCATCTCAAATTGTGAGGCTAGTGCATCACCATCAGATCCCGTAGAGGAACCCTTCTTGGACTTCTTCTGTGGACAATGCATAGCATAATGGCCTACTTCATGATAGTGAAAGCATTGCACCTTCGACTTGTCAACCTTCTTCCCAGCGCGAGAAGATTTGGATTGGGACGCTTTCCCTTTACCTTTATTAGCTTTACTCGCTAAAGCTATATTTTCTTCGTCATCTTGTTTCGATGAAGATCCATCCCTGGTGCTCCACCTTATCTCCTCCTGCATCAGGTCCAACCAAATTCGTTCCCAATCTGGCAGTTTCTTTCTTCCATTAACCAAGTCCTGGTAGCTATTCCAGCTCTTTGGAAGACCGAGGAGTGCTAGACTCACCATATCTCCATCAACAGTCACGACCCCTACACTTGCAAGCTCATCCCTGCAGGTGGTGAGCTTGCTCAGGAACATAGAGATTGTGTCGCCCTTTTCACACTTGATCTTTTGAAGTTTGTCCTTTATTTCCAACTCCCTCTGATCGCTGCTATTCTGATAAAGATCTTTCATTGTTTTCCACATTTAAAATGGAGTCTCCTTCCCATGGAGGCTTGAGACAATGTGATCTCGAACTCCCTCCACGAGGATTCTCCTTGCTCTAGCCACACACTTTTTCCATTCCGCCAGTTGAGTAGCATCGGTAAGCTTTTGGACTTCTTGATCAATGAATTCCTTGAGACCGTTATCTTCTAATACTGCCTCCATGCGATCCTTACAGGCTATATAATTCAAATTTCCATCAAGGGCATATGCGAGTCTTAAACCACTGAACGCCATCGATGAAATAGATGTGATAAGAAATCAATTCAATGTTCAGAAACCAAACTTTGTACATCTCCTACTTGTATATTGTTATCCCTTGATCACCTTTGCTCTGATACCATGTAGAAATTCCCATTGTAGATCACCTGGTAATGCAATGTACTAAAGCACAACACTTGATCTACTTCTACAAACAATTTAGCGGAAGCTTAATCGAACATGAGCAACATCAAGCATGAACAGATATAACTGAGAATGAGAAGTAATCAACCATAACACATAAGATATATCACTAGGGAAAGCACCAGCCTAAAACCCTAACTCTATGTTATCATACAAGTGGAAATATTGTTCAAGTTACAAAAATAATTATCTCTTAAGCTATCATGATCTCTCTGCACTCAAACAATACTGCTCACAGACTCAATAGACATAGAATATATCTTCCTCAAGCCCTCCAAGCCTCCTATTTCCTTGTGAAATTTTGAATGGGGTCCAATGATATCACATGTGTGAATTGGCCTCATCACACTCACTCTACCCTTAGGTCCAACTGCACAATCCATAAGGAATAATATTCCTTCTGCATGCAAGGAATATTCACCAAGGAATATCCTAGCAACTGATAGTACACTGTCCCTCCATCTGATATCAACTGGGTCTCTGACTGAACTGACATGCATGAGTTATCCATGAGTGAATACTCAGTTATCTGAAATACAATAGTTACATGCATGCAAGCATTAACTAACTGAACTCTCATTAATTTAACAAACTATTAAATTAATCTAACTAGACTTGACTAAGTTAAACTAAGTTAACTGATTACAACTCAATATTACAACTTATCCTTATCTCTTTAACTGAAGGCTAAATTACTCAATTAATGGAGAAACTATTGCATGTCCTCACATAGACTTCAAGATTGAATTTCCTTAACTAATTAACTCAAGATGAATTAATTAATTAATTTTGAAACTGCTGTTGATATCAAATTCGAATTTTACTTCCTATGTTTAGTCAAGGGACTGACTAAAATAAGAAGGGATCCCGAAATGCTATTTTTAGAAAAGATATTTTTAGCACTTTCACATTTCACCCATTATTGCTAAGACCTCCAATGGTTGAACTGCTATTTATAGCCTGGCTATTTATAGCAGTGCTATTTTTAGCAATTTCTATTTTTAGCATTTCTTATTGCACACTTTTCAACAAAAACTCATGGCTTCAAAAATTTATTCCTGTGAAGGAAAATCAACTTCCAAAAAAACATGAGAACTACAAGGATCAAAAGAGGGATTAAGGGGTCCCAAATCTCCATAGGAGCAATCACTCAGTCAACTGCAGGGACCAAGTCCCAAGAAGGAAAATAATAGTTCAAAGGACCCTTCTCATAAGCAATTGAACATTGAGGATTCAATGCCACATAATTCACCTGTGGCAGGGTAGAGTCTACTTGAACACTTGGAACAAACCAAGGGGTATTCTGTAGTAAACTTGAATTAGGGTGGTGATTATCATATCCAAACTAATAAATAGTGGCAATATTTGTGTTATGAGGAAAACACATCACTCTAAAGAGTGAAGACATCACAACATTCATAGCATAGGAAAAATCATGCCCAAGTACCATATTAAAGTCTAAATGGAAATCAACCACCATCATATCGATAAAAACAAATTTCCCACCTAACATAATAGGCAATTGAGGAAGAACACATGTAGATTCCCCAAGCCTTCTATCATAGGCTAACAACTGACTATCAGTTGTCAAAAACTTTGGAGAACCAAAATATTTCCAAGTCAAGGAGGATATAATACTTGCAAAGGATCATTCATTCACCATACATCGATAGACGTTTGTGGAATTAACTCTAACCTTTATTTGGAAAGGTGCGGCGGAAGGAAGACGAGGCTCAACAAGATTATCCCAATCAAAGGAGACACTCCTAGAACATGGAGGGGGTGCATTCAAAGAGATCGGAATGCCCCCTATATCAGAGGACTCTGTACTAGAATTAAAAAATACTTTGTTGTTAGGCACTTCACCCCCCAAAAGAGGAGTGGAATCATCTAGAGATTGCATTGGTTCGACCACTTCAGCAACCAATGGTTGATGAGACTGTTGAGAAACCATAGCAGATTCAGGAGTAGGAGAACCTTCAAACTCAGACCATATCCTTTGTACCTTTGGAATACTAGCGCACAAATGAGTCAGATGATCTCCCTTACATATCTTACAAGGGAACTTAGGTTTAAAACTTCCATGCCTAGGTTTCCATTCAACATCCATTCCGCCAACATGACTAGAATTGGTTGGTGGAAAGTCCCTAACATGACTCACAGAGGTTAGCAACTTTTTACCAAGAGAGATAGGACTTTTTCCCCTAGCCCTACTCGCAGAAGTAGGTAAGTCAACAGAAATATGACTCACAAAGGTAGGTTACCCATTGCTAGTATGACTTGCAGTGACTAGACTTATGCCCCTAGTATGACTTGCAACAGCTAAAAGCTCATCTCCAACATGACTAGCAGAGGTTGATGATGATTCAATGCTAGTATGACTTGCAGATACCCCCAGCATGACTTGTAGCAGCTGAAGGCTCATCTCGAACATGACTAGCAGAGGTTGATGATGATTGGATGTAACTATTCTTCTTCTTCGTCTTTGTCTCTTCTTTTTATATCTCTTATTACAAGAGGGAGGAGAAAAAGGAATATGATATTTCTCTTTTAAAGAAGATGAACAATTAACGCCCATTTGATGCCCTTGAAATAAATCATTCATATCAGAAGCTTCAAGAACATCTGGAATATTCCGAGTGGGCCACAGTCAAACTGGTAGTCCAACATTCAATCCAAGAATATTCAAAGTGGCCATCAAGTGGGTAGCAACGTTTCCAAATAAAGGAAACACACAAGGATCCCATTTTGGAAGGGTACCTTGGTTGATCTCCACAGGAATATGAGCCATATCTAACTTATTCGTAGATCCTTCACTTGCGGGAATGTACAAATGAATTTCCAAGGAAGAGAGATGCACAATCAAAACCTTTTCCCTTAAGGAGGCAACTCCACAAATTTTCAAAAGAAAGGTCAAAATCCTTTCAATATCGGTGGAGTGGTAGGTTAGTCACTCAGAATCTAAAGTCCAAAAGTGACAAGACAAATCCACCTAAAGCCAACTAAAAAAAAGGAGCAAAGAGCACTCGACTATAAAATCCCTAAAGATGCAACCATTCAAGCAATATCCAAGTATTTCCACTCTAGGTGATGAGGACCACACACCAAATTACAAGAAAGCGAAGTAAGGGACCTTCTAAAGATAGTTTGGGATAATAACGGCCCACACCTACCAGCGAAGGTAACAAAAATAGTTACGCTGATCTCCAGACAAAATCCTTTTCTAGTGCAAGCACCCAAGCTTTGCAAGGGTACCCTCCAGAAGTGCTAATGAATGTAATGAAACGTCTGCCTCAGGTGCCATGAGATTCCCCTTCACAACCACCTATGTGATTCCTAGGAATGGAAACAATGGGCACCAATTTGTATCAAATGCTAGGTGGAATAGTCTCGGGTTGATATCCAACAAGTATGAGAGGGGTTATCTCTCTTCCTTGTCTTCACTCTCCCTCGTGATTGACTCCCAGTCATGGAGCTTTCTCGGTCTTTCTAATGACACTGGATTTCACTCATTATTCAACATCTATGTTTAATAATTTGAGTGGCCTTGGATATTTAGCTCTCCACTGACCTATTTCAAGGCCCTAAAGAACTTAAACTTGTTGGTGTTGTTAATGAAAAATTAAAAAGTTCTAGCCCTTTTTATTAGAGCGCTTGATTTTAAAGAGGTTGTTCTTTAAGTCATGGGTAAAAAGAGTGAAACTTATTATGTTTTGACACAAAAGAAATCAATAGAAACTTATCTACATGCAAATACAGTTATTTTATTTAATGAAAAGGGATTTCTATAGAGTTCTACGAATAAGATTATACAATAAAATTTTTCCTTTTCGAGAAAACACACTCCACACACTCAAAATCTAACAAAAATACAAAATGCTTGTAATGCAAACTATAATTATGGTGCATGGATGTTCATACAAGAAGCAAATGTGTTCCTTTACAAGATCAATAGGCCAACTTGACTATAAAGAGGGGATGCATTCAAAGAAAATCTTCCCTTGAAACCAAGCAAAACCAATTGAAAAAGTTCACAATTGCTCAAAAACAAAACAAAAGAAACCAAAAAACCAAAATCTTGTAAAGAAAAAGAAAGGCTAACACTGTGTTTTTGTCTTTTTCTTTTAAAAAAGTAAATAAATTTTCGAGGTCACAAAAACACTACTAAAATTCAAAGATCAAGAAACAAGCACAAAGAGTCCTCAAACTTTGCAAGTTTTAAAACTCATTAATAAATGAAACTTGAAATGAGAAGGACTACAAACTTGTACAAACTGATCTGAATAGTAATACCAAACTTTATAAAACTGACAAAATGTCAAGAAATACTCTAAGGATTGCCAAAGAGACACTAAAAAAATCACAAAAAACAACAAGGTCAACCAAAAGGGAAAGCAAAGCAAAGAAATCTGAAAGTTGGGTTACAAACGAAACTAAAACCAATTTCTTATTCTGGAAAACTAGAACATCCAAAAACTTCAAACAGAAGCCTTGAACCCAAGACACAAACCGAAATCTTACTAAGAAAGAAATCCTAGGAAAACTAGGTGTTTCACTATGGAAGAGATTAGAAATTGAAAACTTGCAAGAGAGCAAAGTTCTACAAGCAATGGATGACTAGAAAATAACAGAATTCACTAGGCAAAAGACCTAACTGAGAAAAAGATTTTGAAAAAACAATTCAAAATTATGTATACGCGACTGTGTAAAGACATAAAAGTATGCACACATGTTTCAAACTCAGGAAAATTGCATATACGTGAGTATATTTGAGGAAACTAGTGTATATACGCGACAATACCCCAAGAAAAACGTGTATAAAAGGTTCAATCATGAAAAACAAGAAATAAAGGCCTGATCCAGAAGATCGGACTTGATGCCTGGGAAGCTAATAAGTCAATGACACTGTAAAAACAAGAAATCAAGAAAAAAAACCCTTATCAAGAACACACAACCAAAACTAGGAAAAACAAGAATGTTTTCCCCATTGGAGTCGACAATTTTGTTGCAAGTGGGAACACCCTAGGGCCTTGGGTTGAAAACCACAACAGAGCAGAGGGCATACAACAATAAGAAAGGTGCAGACAAACAATCTAAATGCTTAAACTACTGAACTGGGAAGCGGTGGTATTACCCGGAGGTCCTACGTTCGATGTCGATCCTGTAGGGTCCAAATCCTCTGCTTCTTCTAATGCCTTTAAAACCTGTAAATTTTTCAAGAAAAGCATATTAAACAATAGTAATGGAAAGCATGTTCATGATATATGTGTTAGATCATATAAGAAATTGAGTAATTACGCATTAATATAAGATTTATAAGCAAATCACAACATGGATCAATGCATAAATATGATAAATTTCAGGAACATAACAATGTTTCTTTATTGATGTAAGCTAAATGAAAGGTGGAAAACTACAACCTAAGTCTTCATCTAGCTCCAAGCATAACCATCCTCTAGATCCATCCTGTCTCGGCCTCAGCAATCATCCTCCATCAATACACACAAGGATGTCATAAGAGGGATGAAGGACATCTCAAAAGAGGAAACAAAGGTTTCCTATAGCTTGGGGAGTGTAGGAGTCACATGTATTTCTTTAGACTTGATCAAGGATCAATCAACTATAATATCAATATCTCATCTCTTCTCCCCTTAGGTCTTCCCATGGAGGCTTATTTATACTTCTCCAAATTAGTTTTTTCAGTTGGGAAAAATTTGGGCCACGAGCTATAGTAGGTGAGTAACATGTAAAACTTGCAAGCTCCACCTGAATTTAAGGATATTTATTATTTTCAACTGTTTTAACACATATACGCGGTTTGGGTATAAACTGACCCATGTGTACACGCTTTTAACATAGGGAAAAGTAGCGTATGGGAAATAAAACATTGTTTTTTAGAATTTGGACCAAGTCTGGAAAGGAAGGGTTTCCCTACGCCATAACTAGAGCATCAGATCTACCAAGAGTGGTAAATGGTGCTATAACACCCACAAGAATAAAGAATCTTCGAGGATTTCTCAATTTGACAGGGTATTATCACAAGTTTGTTAAGAATTATGGTAGAACAAAAACACCTCTAACACCATTACTAGAGAAAGATGCATTTTCTTGGACTCCATAAGTGATTAAGGCCTTTGAACATCTTAAAGAGGCAACGTGCCAAGCACCAATCTTAGCTATTCCTAACTTCAAAAAAATATTTATTGTGGAATGTGATGCCTCAGGAAATGGAATTGGTGTTGTTTTAATGGAGGAAGGAAGACCCATTGCTTTTGAAATTCAACCAATCAAAGAAAAGTATTTACACAAACCTATGTATGAGAAGGAAATGCTCATAGTACTACATGCACTAAATAAATGGAGACCTTAACTAATGAGAAGACACTTCAAGGTAAAAAAATATCATGATAGTCTTAAATAATTTTTGCAACAAATATTATCTTCAGAAGAGAAGCAAAGATGGGTCACAAAAATGTTTGCTTATGACTTTGAAATCATGTACAAAGAGGGGAAGCAAAATGTTGTTGCAGATTCACTCTCAAGAAGGGAAAAAATATCTATCGAATGTTGTCCTGACACTTGGTAGATGCTACACCAAGCACTTGTGCCAATGCTTGATCCAATAGAAGATTTTGACTTCAAAGGGTTGAGACACCCCGCAGCTATATAATCCTAGAATACAAGGCATTGATCTTTATGATGACCTCCAGTCTTTCACTTTGTGCACCAAACTTCAGAATTTGTTTCTGATTTAACCTCCTCTCCCTTCCTAAGATCCTGCAACTCCATATGTAGGATTGTTAACTGCGACTGGATCTGTTGAACTCCTATATTTGTGTCTTGGATCAAGGAATATTCAAGCTTCATTATGATCTCCAATGCTTCGGCCTGAGACCCAATCTTCTGCTGAGATAATAGAAATCTCAAGTGAGATAATATCATATCTATATACCAATCCCCATGTTGTTCATTTGAAATTTGAATATTAGCTTGCCTCATTAAACACTTTAGTCGTAGATCTATAGCCCATGCAGATTCATTAACCCTCTCATTGATCTCCTTTATTTAGGTCACAATCCAAGCTTGCAACTTCGGCTTCCAAAATTCTGCATTTAATGCATCCTTCATGTTAGCTAACGGAGTATCCAAATGAGTCATACTATTATCACTTCAGATCGTAGCAGAAACACAAGTACTACAGGAGAGATAGAAAGTCCCCTAGAGACAACCTATGGGTTGATTGTAGACTAGTGCCTAGGACATCTTAAGTAGAGGAGTGCATGAAAGGTTATATGTGAGGGGTTTGCAACACTCCAATTGTCACGTAATGAAAGATAATAAGGGGGCTTGGTTCATTCCTCCAAAGGTATGAGTTATGTATCTTAGGTACTTCCTCACATGCATAGTTCCCATAAGTATCACATAGAATAGTGGAGGCCAATTAATTCAAAGGTGATTAGAACTTAATAGGTTATTTTGAGTAAATGAGAGAGGATTAGGAGAAAGCATAACTAATCATATAGAGCCCAAAACATCTAGAATTCTATAGTGAACACATAGAGCTCCAAGCAATGGGAAATTCTACACTTGTTTGAGTTACAAGCAAAGATAATGGACTGAAGAGAGGATGGGCGCTATAATCCAGATAGAGTAGTTTAAACATATAATTTCAACCCTTCATTCGGGCACATGCATTAATAAATCAACACACATGTATATGCAAGGAAGAATGAAATCATTTCTAACGGCTATTATAGTATGAATGCAGAGAAGAATAATAATATAATGGAATTAAACAGGAGGATAAAATACTATAATACCTAGAAGGGGGAATAACTGCCATTTCTTTTCTTTGTCTGAAATATATGCCCGTGAACATAATACAGTCTGAAATAAAAGTCATTCTCTTACAAATTTATGAGCCAAGTTGGTATCACAGAGTTTAGACCCATCGGTTGAGAAATTCTGGAATCTATGTATAATATTGCTTCCCCCTATTTATATGAAGAGGGGGAGCTGGAATAGCTACTACAAAATATCTCAGCCAAAGGCCAACTATCTGATGTAATAGCTGCCTCGGCCTGTGATAGCCCTTGCTGCCCAAAGATTAGAATAGGGATATGTTCCCTTTCTTGGAAATAAATGATAATTGCATAACTAATGAAAAAAGATGGGAAAGGAAGATGAAGGAGGAGGTGTCCCCCTGCTATTCCAGTGAAGGTCCTTGACTAAGCCATGTCTCTGCTGTGATGTGTTCCTCTGTGCCAGGGCCATTTTCTATCATTTTTTCCTTTACTGCGTGAATGGCCAATTCTGTGGAATGGGGAGTGGGTTGACTGTAACTGCCTATCGCAGAGTAGAAATGGGGGCTTGTCTCAGCAGTCCTTTACTGGGTATCAGAGTGGATTGCAGGATCACGGTACTATGAGACTTTGGGATTGTGGAAGTGTGGGAATGCGAGATGGACGATATGTGGGACTATGGGATGTAGGACTCCCCACTGCCGATCGCCGATAAGCTGTACCACCATGTGGAGGAGAGAGAAGAGGGCATCTCTGCCTTGTTTTTTTCCCGCATTTCCTTTATAAACTATTTTTAGCCTCCTCCAATGATGTTACACTATATCACAAATCACAACACCACGAGGCTTTAAAGTTAGGATCTCGTCGATCATCGATACACCAATTTTCTGATGTGTCGATATTGTCAATTCGTACAATAACTTGCTGATAAACCATAAGCCTCTTCCCAGGACCCCTCGAAGAGCCAATTTGTGATTGTGATAGGCTAAAAGGTCCCTGATATTGTGATTTTCCTTCATGCCTAGTCATTTCTCTTTGTTTTCTGGGCTTTACAATGGTTACTTCAAAATTCTCTAACTTCTACTCCGGGAGTCTATTTTTGGACTTCCATATACTGTTGGAAATCTCTTTTCGAGCACTAGGCAATCGAGAGGATATCATTTATCTCTTAAAGTTTTGTGGAGTTGGAAATGGCTTCAAATTCACTATTTTTATGCATTCTAGATAAATAACAACTTGTAAAGTAGTGAGTGACAACATTGGCTCCAACTGGGGACAACGCCTTGCTGGCAAGCTGCTGAGAAGTTGCAGACCAACATCCTTCACTATTGGGCATGGAGTCAATAATATATGAACTTTGTAACCAAAAATGTCTACATGGGACTTTCCTCATCAAAAATGAAAAATAAAAATTCTAATAAATGAAAAGAAAATGCTCTAAATGAAAAGAAAATGCTCAGCTTGTGAGCTTATTTATGTACATTCCTACTTATGCACCCGAGCTTAATTCACTTAGGTGAGTTCAAACCTCCAATGGAGCCAAGATAGCATGTGAGTACTGTATGGCATGCCTTAATACTAATGCAAATTAAAAATTAAAATAGGGATGCAACATGAAAAATATGTAAATGAAAAGTTTGATGCATGCTGTTGGCATAACCTCTATTGTTGGCTTAAGAATAGGCTCATGTACTTAGCCACAGGGTCATGGAATGGACAGGAAAATTTTGCAGCTGCCTCTTCTTCATGAGCAATCTACTAACCAATATCCTCTTGGCTAGGGCACCCACAAAAACTTTCCAACTCCTCCACTTTATCTTTTTCAAGAAAAACGTGTTGATGATCTTTTACTATCCATTCTTCAATGGGCCTACTCTCTTGGAAATCTGCAATAGATTCTTCATTCTCTGAACTATAAGAGTCAAATATTGGAGAATCTGTTGAAAAATCTTGGAAGGAATCATTCTGCAGCAGGAAGCAAGAGACTCTGCGTGGTCTTTCAAATTTGAGTTCTTCTTGAAAAGCTTGTTGTTGGGAGCCTTCTCCCCACTTACTAGTAAAGAACCTCTTTTTGACCCCAACAACCATTGCTTCCTCCTCTGAATAATATGAATCATGATTTGATGGAGGGTCTTGGTCTTGTTCTCCAAGCGAAAGATGAGAATTGCAAATTGGAGGCTCTTCGTTGACTTCCTGATGGGCTTCCTCTTCTTTTGCATCTTCCCCTAACTGGAAGCATTGTGGCCCTACATCACTTGACTCTTCACTAGAGTCGTATGCAAGTAGATGTTTTACCAGAGTGGAGCTCCACAAACATATTCAACAAATTCATCAACCTTGGGAATGTCTTCGCCATTAAAGTATGCAAAAAAATATTCAAATAGATCATTCAGTGGATATAATATTTTGTAATAGTGATTGAACGCTGTAGGAAAAATTCTTAGGGAAGATATGCTAGCACGAGGTATTGTTCTGTACCAGAATCTAGTATCGTCATCTAAGGAGAATTTGAACAACTTCATTTGTACATCTTCAAGAAGAATACCTTGTTTCTCCATGCATTCATGAAAGTCTTTGAGGTGCTGGTGAGGTCCTCTTTCTGTGTCCCCACTGAATCCATGCAAATAGGTATTCTAGTCATGAAACACAGGCACATGATTGGGATAACCAGCAATAGAAGAGAAATCCAATGGGGCAAACTAGTTGGAAAAAAATGAAGGAACGATCATCTCGAAAACCTCCCTATATGAGTGATTTCAGTTTCAAAAGTAGGGAAAGCTTCAACTACTCTAGCATCAGAGTAAGTATTGGGCTACCTAAAATCTAGGATGATCAACTAGAGAAATGGACAGTGGAGTCGCAAGGATGTTTACCATAGAATGAAACAGTGGAGTTGCCAAGGTGAGAGATATTCAACCCACACATCCCCTGCTCACCTAACAGAGGAAATGTAAATTTTTATCATACCTAGGGAAAACTATTCTAATTCGTTCCCTGGCAATGACACCAGAAAGATCATGTCACTTCAAATTGCATCAGCAACACATGTAGTGCAAGAGAGATAGAAAGCCCCCCTAGAGATAGCCTCTGGGTTGATTGTAAACCAATTCCTAGGACATCTGAAGTAGAGGAGTGAATGAAAGGTTATATGTGAGGGGTTTGCAACACTCCAATTGTCACGTAATGGAAGATAATAAGGGGAATTAGATCATTCCTCCAAAGGTATGAGTTATGTATTTGAGATACTTCCTCACACGAACAATTCCCAGAAGTATCACATAGAACAATGAATGCCATTTAAAGGGGATTACAGCTTAATAAGCTTTGTTGAGTAAATGAAATAGGATTAGGAGAAAGCATAACTCATCATATAGAGCCCAAAACATCAAGAATTCTATAGTGAACACATAGAGCTGCAAGCAATGGGAAATTCTACACTTGTTTGAGTTACAAGAGAGATAATGGACTAAAGAGAGGATGGGTGCTATGATTCATATAGAGTAGTTTAAAGATATAATTTCAGCCCTTCATTCATGAATATGCATCAATAAATCAACACACATGGATCTCCAAGGAAGCATGAAAGCATTTCTAGCAGCTATTATAGCATGAATGCAGAGAAGAATATGAACATAATGGAATTAAATAGGAGGATAACATAATGTAATAATTATAAGGGGGAATCACCACCATTTCTTTTTTAGTGTGAAATATCTACCTGTGTAAAGTAATACAGCCTAAAATACAAGTCATTATCTTATAGTGTTATGAGCCAAATTAGTATCACAGAGTTCAGACCCATTGGGTAAGAAATTTTGGAACCTCTGTATAATATTGCTTCCCCCTATTTAGATGAAGAGGGGCGGATGGAATAGTTGATACAAAATATCTCATCCAAAGGCTATCTTTTTGATGTACTAGCTACCCTGACCTGTCATAGCTCCCGCTCCCAAGGATTACAATAGGGATATATTCGCTTTCTTGGAAATGAATGTTAATTGCAGAACTAATGTAAAAAGGGGGAAAAAGGAAAGATGAAGGAGGAGTTGTCCCCCTACTATTCTAGTGGAGGCTTGTGATCAAGCCACATCCCTGCTATGATGCATTTGTTTGCCGTCGAGGCCATTTTCTGTAATTTCTGCCTTTATTACATGAATGGCCAGTGATGTGGAATGTGGAGTGGGTCGACTCTAAGTGCTTGTTGTAGAGTATAAATGGGGGCCTGTCTTGGC
This sequence comes from Pinus taeda, assembly GCA_000404065.3. Taxonomy (NCBI): domain Eukaryota; kingdom Viridiplantae; phylum Streptophyta; class Pinopsida; order Pinales; family Pinaceae; genus Pinus; species Pinus taeda. Next base: position 50,360 of record APFE031174717.1, read on the forward strand.
AATCCTTTATAGGTTATCGGAGTGGAGCTCCAGGCCGTGCCATTAAGTTTTCTTGAGCCCCCCTTACTGTCCTACTGCTGTGCCACACTTTCATTTAACACTTCAGCTGTCGACCCATCTGTCTTAAGAGTCTTGTATCATACTATGAGGGTTGTAGGGCAACGAGACTTTTACTCTTGAAAGTGTTGTAGAACGATGGGCTCGGATGCTCCTTGGCCCCATTTGATTTAGCCCCTTTCTGATTTTCTTATCATATGACCATTTTCTATAACCAGGGGCTTACCGCTTGGGCGGTAAGGCCTCCAGGATCCTATCCAGGAAGATTTTTCCTTTGTTACTTTGAATACCACATCCTGGTGCTTGATACACTTTACCTTTGTCACTTCCCCTTGACATGGTGATCATCAATCACTGGGATCAGGCCCACCGAAGATATTACAATCATAATCCAAGAGAGGAAGACCCTTTCTCTTCTTTTCATAGTGTGGGCTGACTTGTTCAAACGTGAAATCCTTATAGGGTGGAACACATGAAATATTACATCTGGGAAGAAACCCCTGCATATCGCAATAACAAGCCAGCGAGACTTTGGTGTAGGAGTGGTTTAACCTGTGTGATCGTCGATTGCCAATCCGTGGGGGTGATGTCACCACTGCCACATGTCACCCTGTGAGTGGTGACATGTGTCACCTGGAAATTCCCCCGTAGGACCCTTGAAAATTTCGATTTTGAGTGCCATGTGTCCTCTGTACTTATCGCATCGCCTTCCGTACTACCACATGGACGAGAGAGAAAGGGTTTGTCTAACCTTTATTTTTTCATGCATTTCCTTCGTTAATATTTTTTGGCCTCCCCCGAAACTTTTACACTCAGTCACGGGACTCCCACATCTGCCATGTGGCCCCCCGGAGGAAAGATAAAGTGGGGTCCGCCTGCCCTTGGCTTTTCAATGATTTTCAGTGTAAATTGACCTCTGCCCTCCTTGGTGCTTTAACACTATCGAAGTGTTTTCCCCCGGCAATTCCTTAAAGATGGCCCATCAGGTATTTCCGGGGCCATGCTAGATTGCGGGATGTTTGACTGTCGGACTGTAGGACTGCGAGACTGCGGGATCGTGAGACTATGGGATCGCGAGACTGTGGGATCGTGGGAGTACAAGATTGTGGGATCATGTGACTGTGGGACTGCAAGACTGCACGACTGTGGGATTGCGAGATTGTGAGACTATGGGATTGCAAGACTGTAGGACTATGGGATCACAAGACTGCGTGATTGCAGTACTATAGGAATGTGACATGGCCAATATGCAGGACTGTGGGATGAAGGACTGCCCATCCCCAATCGCCGATAAGTCGTACCTCCACATAGAGGAAAGAGAAGGGGGCAACGCTGCCTTGGTTTTTTCCTGCATTTCCTTTATAAACTATTTCCGGACTCCTTTGGTGATGTTACACTATATCGCAAATTGCAACACTAGGAGGCTTTGAAGTTAGGACCCCGTCGATCATCGATATGCCAATATGCCGATGTGCCGATGACACGGGACTATGGGGGCGGGACTACGATATCGACGATCAGTAATATAACCAATCGACAAACCATAATCCTATGCCTGGCACCCTTCCAATAGCCGATTGGCGAGTGCGATATGCTCTCGGGTCCCCGATATTGCAATTTTCCTTCATATTTGGTCATTTCTCTTTGTTTTCCAGACTTTAAAATGGTAACTTCAACATGCTCTAACTTCTTCTCCAGGAGTCCATTTTTGGACTTACATATATTGTTGGAAAGAGATTTCTGAGCAATATGCAATGGAGAGGGTTTGATTTATCTATGATAGATTTTGTGGCATTGGAAATGGCTTCAAATCATTGCTATTAGGCATTCTGGACAACTGACAACTAACAACTTGTAAAGCAGTGAGTGACAACACCTACTATATCTGATTTACCAGGTAAGCGTTCTATCTTGTAGCACTCTAACCAGTTGCACTTTCTTCATGTCATCATCATTGACTTGTTTTTCTTTCCACACTGCTTTTGCGATGAACCAAAACTGATCAAGATCCTCCGATCTCTGACCCCTGAATATAGGCATTTTCACTGTATTCGCCATACTGAATAACAGAGGTGGAGGTGGTGGTGGAGGCGTAGTTGTATGAGACGGAGGTGGAGTGGATGTGATGACAGCTAAACCACTTTTACACAAAAAACCTACATCTTTACATAAATTACGTGTGTGGACCTGTGGGTTATGGGCCCACATATCATTAGAAGCATTACAATTCGGAGAAACACAAAGAAACCTGACAAACGAATATCAGTCCCACTTTGAATGTTTAAGATCAGAACCCAAAAGGAAATAAACCTTAGTTCATAACATATCGGGTCCGCTGGAAATGTTAACCTGTGTGCACTGTCACACGCAATTACCATTCGATCATTCAATCAATGAACGGTCTCGATGGTCGGAACTCAATGAGGTTTTAAGCCTATTGTATAAAACCTTATTGCATTCATTTTTAGAATTAAAAATCACTCTTGTTTGCACACAATATGCATCTGATCATCATTAAACGAATGATCTAATCCTTCGGAACCTTAAACTTGTTTTAATGATTTTCTCGTGTCTGCTAGCTGAGGTATCTTGCGTGCAAGTTTCCATGCAATCACCATGGATCTCCTCCCATCGGATGGCTATGATTGTTCCTCCAGTTTCCTCTTCCATCGATATTATCTATCGATCTGAACAATCTGACGGTTTTGATTGAATTTCTCCTCCCTTGGTTTATTCTCATTTTCTTATCAGTGGAATTACGTTATAACACAATGTTATCTTTGCCATACTCATTTAAGGATAAATTCATAGGAACTTCATCCATTACAGTCACACACATTAACTATCAACTTACATTAAAGAATATATATGTACAGACACAGACACACAAAATATAAATAACACACATATTTCATTTATATACAGAACTTCGTTACAGGATAAGGCCTCTTGGCCTTAGTCACAAATTACCCCTACGACCACATTGTATCCTCCCTATCCCTATCTCACAACACGGACTCTCTTATAAGAAATTACAAAGGGAGTTATCATTGAAGATCCATGAGTTTCTCCCACAATCGCTCAATCAAACCATCAATCTCTCTATGGTAGATAATTACATTTAATCAAGTCTTCTAGAGACTTATCAATTCCATCAATTTAGCTTTATTTAAACAGAATTTCCCCAGTCTGCAATGATTGTCCACGTTTCCCTTTTCACAGCTCAAAATTTTAATTTTGATTAAGCGTGGTCAGATGCTTCTCCATTAGACTCCAGAGGTACAAACATTTATCAACTCCTGATCATATTCCTTCTTCATCCCTAGGAATTCTACACACATCCTCTGTGGAATTGCCTTTATGATCTTTCTGTGAGCTGCAACAAAACCTCTGTAGTAACAAGTCCTCCCTGTTACATGCTACCTCACCAAGATTCTCTCCTCTAAGATTAGTCTTTCAGAATCCCTTTGGTTCTCTCTTGTTTAGAACCACTTGAGCACTCCATGCTCTAGGTTGCTGCAATCTTCTCACTTTCTTCTGCCACTATCTAGATGACAATACAAAGACCACAAACTCACCAACATTCAAACATAACTGTACCTCTATGCAAAATCTTCTTCTGCTCTTATACCAAAAAATGATGATAACTAAGCTGCTTTTACGCAGTAAAGCTGCATCTTTACATAAATTACATGCGTGGGCCTGTGGGTTATGGGCCCACGTATCATCGGAAGAGTTACAATTGGTGGAAACACAAAGAATCCCGACCAACAAACTTCGGTCCCACTTTGAACGTTTAAGATCAAAACCTAAAAGGAAATAAACCTCAGTTCATAACATATCAGGTCCGCCAGAAATGTTAACCTGCATGCACTTTCACGCGTGATTACTGTCTGATCATTCAATCAACGAATGGTCTTGATAGTCGAAACTCAATGAGGTTTTCAGCCCGTTGTATAAAACCTTATCATGTCCATTTTTAGAATTAATGGTCACACCTGTTTGCACACGATATGCATCCGATCACCATTAAATGGATGGTGCGATCCTTTAGAACCTTAAACTTGTTTTAATGATTTTCTCAGGTCCGCTACCCAAGGTCACTTGCGTGTAAGTTTCCACGTGATCACCGTGGATCTCCTCTCATCTGACAGCTATGATGGTTCCTCCAGTTTCCTCTTCTGTCGATATTATCTATCGATCTAAACGATCTAATGGTTCGATTGAAATTCTCCTTCGTTAATCTATTCTTGTTCACTTATTAGTGGAATTACCTTATAACACAGAGTTATCTCTGCCATACTTGTTGAAGGCGAAGTTCGTAGGAACTTCATCCTTTACAATCACACACATTAATTATCAACTTACAGTAAATAATATATATGTACAAACACAAACACACGAAATACAAATAACACACATATTTCTTTTATATACAGAACTCGGTTACAGGCTAAGGCCTCTCAACCTTAGTCACAAATTACCCCTACGACTACATTGTATCCTCCCTCTCCCTATCTCACAACACAAACTCTCTTTATATAAGAAATTAAAAAGGGAGGGATCGTTTAAGATCCATGAGTTTCTCCCACAATCTCTCAATCAACCCCTAAATCTCTCTATGGAAGGTAATTACATTTAATCAAGTCTTCTAGAGACTTATTGTTGGCTTGGTGGGGCCTAACCCAGGTTTGGAGTTAATTAGCCAAACAAATCCTTGTACTACTGGCCCTTTCGACAATAGTCCACGGAGTGTAGACTGAGGTCTCACCCGAGGTAGTATGGGAAGGTGTTGGAGCCAGGTTTCCGCACCCTTGACATGCCTGAGAGTTTTCGACGAGTCCAATTGTCCGTTCCTATGCACAAGTTACTTCGCGCACTTCTTTGTTCCTCGTGCCCTAATACACTGCCTTCGTGCAGCCCTAACCAGGGGCTGTGGAACTTTCACGTTGCTAGAGCAGCGCTCGGTGCTTTGCCCTTAAGACACACCTGAGTTCTTACTTATCCTCTTATACCAATTAATTATCTTCACGTAGATGGATGTCTTACGTTTATATTTAGTTATAAAACACATTCATATGAATTAGTGCAGTAAATAAACAGTACACTTGCAATTTATACCAAATCATACATTAAAATAGGAAAAAATTCACAGAAATATGGTAAACTTCTCTTTATTAATTCTTCCAACGGTTACAGACTCGACCTGCCCTACACACTTAGCTGCAGGGGTCCACGAACTTAGCTGCAGACTACTAGGTCTCTGTGCACTCAGCTGCAGAGCCTTCTCCTACCTTATGACCCAAAGACACACTTTACACTTCGACTCAAGCACTTAGACTCATCATGCTTCCATTCTCCGTTATCTTCTTTTCCCCTCTTTTGCTTCTTAGAGCCTTGCTCTATTTATACAATCCCACGGTCCACGAACCATGGTTAGGTCTATCAAGTTGACATTATATTACAAAAACTAGTGCGACAATCTAGTGACTCTATTATGACTTCACACCCACAATTCGCAGAGCTTTTCCAAAGAACTTGGTAAAAACTTGGGCTTTAAGACCCAAAACATCCCTTGGGGGGATTTTGTGCCCAACAGGCCCCCAACACAAACATCATGACTCACCCTCGAGTCACTCTATCAGCGCAGAGATCTTCGCACGGAGTCTCTCCAACTTTGCTTGAACTGCTGCAAGGTCGGCAGCGCACTGAGCTGCTACCTGTTGGATTTGTTGTACGTGTTGTTCTGAGACTGCGGTGTTAAAAGTGTTTTTGTGCATCTGTGATTGTGTCCCCTGCATTTGTGTGAACTTGCCTTCAATTATTGCTATGATGGTGAAGGCCTCGTCGATCCAAGGCCTGAAAGTGTGCCTTCAAGACTGCTTTCTTGTGCCGTGTTGTGTCCACCTATTCTTTTAGCACTTTGGCTTGTTGTGTACGCACGAGCCTCAAAGTGAGGGCCACCATCTGCATAGTTCCTTTGATGTTGTCATACTGCTGTTGGAGTTCTCACGCCTCTGTCTCTAAGCACTGGATGTTGGGGTCCTCCTGTAGATTTGTGAGGACCTCAAATGAATCCTCCAACATGCTGGTGCAGTCTCTCACTGCATGGTCGATCTCGTTCAGTCCCGTTGTAATAGCGTCGATGCACTGTTCTCTTACTTCCGGAGGGGTGGATGGATGTGCCTTCAATCGTAGCTCTATGATCTGAAGGTTCAGCTACAGCTAAACCTTTGTCATTTCCTCTCGCTCATCACGCACCCCTACTGCTAACCTATGGATGTGCGCCTCTGCTGGAATGCCTACTAGGATGGCCAACTCTGGGATGCTTTGACAAGCTTCGTCTAGTACCTGTAGCAACTGTCAATTCTGCGACACCACTTCATCACACTGCAATTTCAACTGGTCCATGTTGATTCTCTTCTCATTCAGGACTTGTAGTGCGTGGCTCTCCTTAGCCTGTAGTTCTGCAGTTATCCCATCCTGTAGAACGTATAATGTCTCTCGCGGGAGTGCAGCCATGTTGATGCCGATACTGTTCAATGCACTAACCTTAGGCCTATCAACCTCATTTGTTGTCACCAGTGCCCCTTCTGGCAGCACTATTGGATTCATCACTCGAGCGTGCGACATCTATTCTGCTGCCATTGTTCCTGTTATCACTAAAAAGATTTCAAAGGAAAAGGGTAAGGTAAGGAAGAATTGGTTTTGGTCATTCTCATGCTCCTTTCATGCATAAGAAGCACTTGGAAAACTCAGGGTCAGCATACATCAGAGTTCTTTGAAGGCTCAAGCAAGGCATGTAAGTTTT
>APFE031174730.1:0-12429 GCA_000404065.3 Pinus taeda
TCTCTCCTCGGTATTACCGACACCTGATCCGTGGCTTGACACCCGATTGGTCCATGAATTCTATTTAAAGCGCATGGAGGGTCATTTGTAGGTTAACCGTGCATGAGAGAAGCTTATGTAAATTTTCATTCTTTATTAATAAATTGCCTGTAGTAGCCACGTTGGCGCAGGCCGTGGACTGTTTCCCTCTCTGAGGGTTTTAACTACGTCAAAATACTGGTGTATTGATCTGTGATCTGTTTGTGAGTGGTGTCCTTCTGGTGTTCTGTCTAAGGAACTTACCCTGTAAATTCCTACAGCCTGTCCAGGGGATTGCCTTCATAATCTATCAGCTCGTAGGTACCTTTTTGTAGGACTCTTTTCACAATATAGGGCCCATGCCATATTGGCTCGAGTTTTCCTGCTCCCAGCTTATCGTTAGCTTGATCGTAGAGCAGTACTAGATCTCCCTCGATGAAAGAGCGGGGATTAACCGAGTTATCGAAGTGAGTTTTCACTCGCTTCCTTTGAGCTTCGATAGCTAGGGAGGCTAGACGACGTGTCTCATCCAGTCGTTCCAGGTAAAGAAGCCGCTCTTCTACAGGAGTAGTATCGAGGAGTAACTCGACGACTAATTTGAGTGAAGGAATCTCATACTCAATGGGAAGGGTTGCCTCTAGTCCATATACCAACTTAAAAGGGGTGAAATCAATGGCGTCCTTTACGGAGGTCCGGTAGGCCCACAAAGCAGAGAACAACATCAAATTCCAACTAGACTTGTTTATGCCAACAGTTCTTTGAAGCATCATGACCAAGACCTTGTTCACGACTTCCACTTGACTGTTTGCCTGAGGATAGTACTGAGTGGAACTATCATGCCTAAGTCCTAGTTGGGTTGTCAACTCGGCCATCATATGATTACGGAAATGTTTTCCATGATCAGTGACAATGGCTTGTGGAACCCCGAACTGAGAAATAACATGGTTAAACAGAAACTGCGCCGCGGTATGACCGTCTTCCGACAATGTGGGCATCGCCTCGGCCCATTTTGTAAAGTAATCTACATCAACAATTATGTAACCGTGCCCCCCGGCCGAGCAAGGGTTACATGTCACATAATCGATGCCCCATTTGGCAAAGGGGCCTACAGTCACAACGGAGTGCAGCGGGGCAGGGGGCGCATGCATCTTCCGTTGGTAAATCTGACATTCGTGACAAGGACGGACGACAAGAATGCAGTCCTTGAAAATGGAAGGCCAGAAGTAGCCAGCACGGAGGATCTTCTGTGCGGTGGCATATCCAGACATTTGACTGCCACAAGCACCGGAGTGGCAGTCATTTAGAACTCTTTCAGCTTCTTCGAAGGTTAAGCATCAGTGAAGAACCGAATCAACACCAAGGCGGTACAGGGTGTCCCCAATTATGCGATATGGTTGGGCTTGGTGACGAATCGGTCGATGAGCGTCTTTCGAGGTCTCGGGGTGGAAAGAGGACGTCTGCAAGTAGACAATGATGTCCCCATACCAAGGATCGAGGGTGCTGATAAGGAAAAGAGTTTCATTTGGAATAGAATCCTCTATCTGCGAGGAAGTAGCGGCGGATGGCAAGGAGCACAAAAGTTCAGCAAAAACGAGTGATTTCTTGGACTTGGTCGTAGTAAATTCCAAGTCAAACTCTTGGAGGATTACGATCCACTTTGAGTATTTTCCCCCCAGCAATTGTCGTGAAAGAATGTAGGTCATGGGGTTGCAATCTGAAATCACCGTCGTAGTACGCAACAAAATGTAGTGACGGAAACGGTGGACGACGCCGACAGCGGCGAGGGCCAACTTCTCGACATATGCATATCGAGTCTCCGTATCTAGTAAGTTGCGACTAAGATAATAAATGACATGTTCGATGCCATCATCGTCGTCTTGTACCAAAACCATACCGATAGTGGTATCGGCAGCGGCCAAATAGAGTGTATAGTCACGATGATAATTTGGAGGCTGCAACAAAGGGGCAGAAACTAGGAGAGTTTTGAGACGAGCAAAAGACTCCTCGGCTATGGCATCCCATCGGAATGGGGTGTCACGCTTAAGTAACCGGGTAAAACCCTTTGCCACTTTGGCATAGTTTGGGATGAACCGTCTTAGAAAATTAGCTTTCCCTTGCAAGCTCTGCAATTTCCACAAAGTAGCAGGGGGAGGAAGATTCACAATTGCCTCGACTTTAAGGGGATCCAAACGGATGCCCTCTCGGGAGACGATAAACCCGAGAAGTTGACCAGATTCGACGCAGAAGACACATTTGTGCGGATTTAATCGGATATTATAGTGTCGACAACGAAGAAAAATCTCACGAAGATGCGATGGGTGGTCCGCGCGCTTAGCTGAATGAGCGAGAAGGTTATCCAGATAAGGCTGTACGATGTGCCTGATATCGTGGAAGGCATAAGACATCGCACGTTGAAAGGTAGCGCCGACATTTTTAAGACTGAAGGGGAGATTTTTGTAAGAAAAAGTGTCCCATGGACAGATGAAGGCCGTCTTGTGTTGATCGGTCGGGCCGATATTAATCTGGTTGTACTAGAGAAGCCGTCCATAAGAGAATATATTTCGCTGCCCGCACACTCGTCAATGAGTTGATCAATGAATGGCGTGGGGTAGTTGTCTTTTGGGCAAGCTCTATTAATGTCGCAGTAATCAACACAGACGTGAATGGTACCCTGTTTTTTGTCGATAGGGACAATATTTGAGACCCAATCTGTCAGTGGGATGGGATAAATGAATCCAGCTTTAAGAAGTTTTTCAACCTCTGCTTTGATAGCTGCCGCCTTATGGGGGTGCACGGGACGCAAACGCTGATGAACAGGTTTGGCTCCGGGATACGTCGGTATCTCGTGCACTACTATGGATGTATCAATACCGGGCATTTCTTCATAGGACCATGCAAAGACATCGCGAAATTCGCGGAAGAGTCCGATATAAATCTGAATCTCCTCAGGAGTGCAGGTGACTCCTATATAAATGTTCTCGACAATCCCTGGCTTAACAAAGATGTCGATAGGTTGCATCTGCGTGATGTTCCCTAGATTCCCTTCGGACGATGTGTGATAAATCTCAATGGGCGTCTGAAGAGGTTGAGAAGGGAGACATGGAGCAAACCGCTCGAAACAAAGCAGTGTTTCCAGAAAGGTAGGGAGAAAGGAGGAACGGTGGTGAAGAGGAAACCACAGACGTTCATCCAGAGACATAGTCTCTATGATAGCCTCATCAAGATGCCTATCCATTCGACTGTAAGGTGACCACTGTTAGTGATCTTCTGATCTCCTGCTGATATAGTCATTGACCATAGAAAGAAATGATAAAATTATTAAGTAGTATGAGACCTAATTTAGCAGAAAAAGAAATAAACAAATAACGATTTGAAAAGGACAATGTTGAATGTAAATTGCAGAAAATAAAGGTTAGCCGACAGGACAAGATGATCACATATGCCAAGAGATTTTAAACCAAATAAAAGATTGCCCGGGCTGCCTAAAAGGACCTGCAAAAAACACTGATCAGTTTATAAAGACAAAGATATAAACAGAAGAAATCATAAAGCATAACATATTATGTACAAACTAATGACAAAATAAAAGCATAAAGAAACTTAAACAAATAGTTTACAGGGCTTTATTATGCAGGGGCCCTCTGCCACTTCAGCCAATCAAATGATCACGAAACTATCTTCAGAACAGTCTACTCATGTATTCAAATCAGAAACATGTAAAACAGTGGGGTGGTATAACCAACAACATGCGGAAATTACATAATAGCTCAGAAATTCTATGCAGCAAAAAGTCTCTTTACAGCGTTTTGAAACACGTTATTTATAATGTAAAAGTCCTACAACTAATTAATCAACAACTTAGGCTATTAACTGCGTGCCATGGACACGTAGATCTCATGAGCCGAGAACTAGTTAACTGTTGTTATGCTTCTTAAATACTGGAGTGGTGGGTTGTTAGATTTGTTGCTCAAAAATGATCCTCAGATGCGCTGGAGCCTCCGTGAGTTGCGAACTAGGCAACATTTCATTCACGTGCCTTTAACAATAACGTGCCACCGCTGGACTCTTCGGTTGGCCACGTATTTGACTTAGGTTGACCACGGCTTCAAAATGATGATTTGGCCGGTTCAAAGGGACACGATCCATGTACATGCCATCTGGAGCTTGCCCATATGGCCCGTTCCTTCAGAAGACACCTGGAGCACAACCTTTAACAAAATGGTTACGGAAACCTGTGCGGGCTGCGGAAACCTATGCTGGCTGCGGAAATTGACAAGTTTCTGCAGGTGCATGAACAAAAGACTAAAACAAACAACAGACATCAGTATAGTTAGAAAACCATGTAAACAGTCCTTTTTAAACTATAATGCAATGATTCAACCACTAGATGAGTGAAGTGAATGGAGTATGAGGGTTAAGAGGGTGTGTAGGAAGGTGCAAGGTTGAGGCTCAACATAATACCTAGTGTCTCACCTTGTGGTGCACTAGTCATATTCATTAAGAATAAAAATGATAATCTTAAGCTTTGTATAGATTAAAAACAACTTAATAAAATGATCATCAAAGGCAAGTACCCTTTGCCCTAAATTGGTGACTTGTTTGATCAATTCAAAGGAGCTTCAATTTTCTCAAAAATTGATTTATGATCTAGAAACCATCAAATTAGGATTAAGGATGAGGATCGTCACAAAATAACATTCAAAACAAGATATAGACGTTATGAGTTTGTGGTACTCCCATTTTGCCTCACTAATGCATCGGTCACTTTCATGTGCTTGGTGAATAGTGTGCTTAGCCATTTTATAGACAAGTTTGTCAATATATTCATATATGATATTATAGCTTGCTCGAAGAGTAAAGAAGAACATGATCAACATTTGAAGGTTTCTCTTCAAACACTTAGAGAAAATGAGTTGGATGTTAAATTAAGAAAATCCACATTTTACCATAGACAAATTCAATACTTGGGACATGTGGTATTTGAGGAAGGGATTATTGTGAATCTAGAAAATATAAGAGCTATTAATCAATGGTTAGTACCTAAAGATGTATCTAATATTGTATCCTTCAAGGGAATTATAGGTTATTACATAAGATTTATAAAAGTATTTTCTAAACTAGCACATCCAATTACTTCTTTGCAAAATAACTGGAAAAATTTTGAATGGATTTGGAAGTGTTGAGATAGCTTTGAAAACTTAAAGAGGTCATCAACTGTTGTTGCAATCCTAAAACTAGGTTACCATAATAAAGGTTTTGTAGTATTAATAGATGTCGGGAAGGAATGTTTGGGAGGTTTTTTTAATGTAATAAGTTCATCTAATTAACTACAAATCTAGAAAGTTAAAAGAAAATGAGAAGAACTATGCCACACTTGACTTAGAACTATCATCTATCATTCACTATCTAAAAATACATAGAGATTATCTCATAGGAAGGCAATTTTAGCTAAAAATCGAAAATATTATTCCCAAATACATATTTTACCTGGAAAATGTGAATGTTAGGCGAGAAATATGGTTGGAATTCCTTACTTAGTATGATTTTGAAATTGTACACATTAAAGAGAAAGAAAAAAAAATTGTTGGTGCCTTGAGCATAAAATTAAATCAATTTTGTGCCATTTCTGCAATTAGTTGGGAAACAAATTTGATAGAAAATATCAAATCAGTTGTAGATTATGATCAAGAATACATGAAAATTAAAGAGAAATTTTAGAAACGTGGACTATTAGCTGAAGAAGAAGTTGATTTTCAGTAAAAAATCAAGGGTTTCTAATGTATAAAGACATAATTTACTTTCCTAATTGTTAGTGTCAGTCTTTGCAGCCTTCCTCCAGTGATCAAACATGCTCTTACACAAGTTATTTTAAGGTGTCAAGGTCAAAGTATATCATTTCAGAGAGTCTTCAAGTACAATTTGGTCACTAGGCATTAGGTCTAGGGTTTGCTTTCACTCCTTTCAAAGTTGTCCAAATGTTGGTCTATGTCACTATTCAGCTGAGTATACCATCATTCAGAGGGTTCTCATCATCATGTCAAGTTCCACTCGGTCTTTTTCCACCTTGTTCATGCTTTAGTTGCACCTAGGTAAGGTCATTTCCCTCTCCTAGGGTTTTGAAGGCAATTTCTCTTGGACGGTCAAATCATCGGAAAAAATTGTATCCTAATGTTCATAAACCTTCCCCTATCCTTAAAATACTTTATCAAATACTTCCCATCACTGAGATCCCCCAAATTCCTCATTTTCGCATAAACCCTAGTTTCTTGCTACAACCTGGCGATTTTCTAGGTTGGGCCTGTGTTTTGTCTTTTTGGACCCCTTCCCCCCACTCAATTTCTGAGATTCCACTTTCCCCTACTTCCTAACATCCCTCCGTACTTCCAAGAATTTTCCCAAGAATTTATAAGCCACTTATCCCCTTCATTTCGCTTCATTTTGACAAATCCCTTGTCCCACACATCGGAATATGTTTCACTCAAATGATGTTTCTGAGCAAGGAAAGATGAATTTGGAAAAACTGAGAGAGGTTTTTGTCCACAACAGACCAAGGAAGAAACAATTACTTCACTTGTTACACAGGTGTCATGGTTTTGAAGAAATGTAAAAAATACAATCGCCTCGGGAGAATTGATGCACCTCTGGAGTGACCTTGGCCAAATCAAGTTTTCTCCTAGTTTAGTTCGCCAAATAACTTGCTTGATGATCTAAATGATAACTAGAGACAAATATCTTTCCAATGAGCTATCATGAGCTCAATGTTGGGTTGCGGAAGGAATTCAAAAGTTCACTGCAACATCACTCTGCCTTGAGGCAGCCTCATTTGGCACATTTTTCCCAATCTTGGGAGATTTTATTTTTGACATGGAAAATAAATTTCCAATTGATAAATTATAGCTGGGTTGGAACGTATACTGAAAGCCCTTTCGAACGAGCTATCCTTCTCCTAATTTGGACACCGAGAAGGCCTCCAAACGTATTCCGAAAAATGCGCAATGCACAGGAGGAGGAGCGTGGCACATATAATCAGGAGCACGGCACACACACACAGGGGCGCGACGCACAGAGACGAAACACACAGAACGTGCCAAAACCCCCTCAAATATTTTGTGAAGGCCCTCTAATTGTAAGGTAGGCTCTCAAACTCACTTGTGCATCAAATTTAATAAAGATATGGTGGGTTATTGCCAGTGGCTGAATGAAAAAAACATTTCATAAAGCAAACACAAGAAGACACCAAAGAAAATACCATTTTCCAGGGTTGTGTAACAGTGTCATTGTTGCCAAGGCTTTTTTTTTCCTACCCTACCCCTGTTCGTTATTCCACCATCTCATTTCTCCTATTACCACTACCCTAACACTGCCAAACTCATATTCCCTTTCCCCCTCCTCCCATTGCTCAATAGAAACCCCAAACCCTACCCCATCAAAATACCCCAAACTCCTCCCGTATCCCTAACAAAATTAACCCTATAAACCCTATCCCCATTTCATCACTCCATTCCTAACAATCCCTGTTTCATTGTTGCCCTTGGTAACAGACATTTCAAAGGCACCCAGCCTCACACCATCATCAAAGGGCAGCCTACGTATAGTGTACATAGCAGTCATGGCTTCACAACATTCATCGGAGTATGAGATGGAGACATATATTGATTGGCGAAAGCGAACAAGGACAAGTACATGCTCAGGCACATGAAAAACCATTATTGAGCACGCAATCATGTTTGCAAGGCACAAATAAGGAATTGAAAGGCAAACTGAGCAAAGCAACAAAAGAGGCAAAAGAGGCAAAAGAGAAAGATTGGCTTCAAATCTTCGCTGAAGCTTCCTTGGCATAGCATAGCACTTCATAGAGGACCTCCAGCCTAAATTTCAAGGAATTTGGGGAAATTTTGGTTACATGACAAATTTTTGGCACAAAGACAGGCTTTTTCTCTATACGCGTCGCGCCACTGGCACGACGCGTAAGATTGAGAGCTCCAAATGAGAAATGGTTTGCGTTTTTGGATTCGGCATGAAAAATCACAATAATTGGAAGTGGGAGCAAGAAATTTTGAGAATATCTTGGCCACCAAAAGGGAAAAATACACTCAAAAATGGCTTCACTACCCCTATTTTGACAGACAGGAAGCAGTCTTGGGAGAATGAAGATTTGGAGGGGAAAAAGAGCTCCAAATTAAAAAATTCCACTTGGGCTGGAAAGCAAACGGGACAGTCTTTCTAACAAGATTAATTGGGCACATTTTGGACTCTGTCACGGGCCCCAAAACTTCCCTCAAAGTGGCACGACGCATATAGGAAAAGGGCGCGACACATATAGGAAAAAGGGCGAGAATGCCTCTATTTCGGGAAATTTCGCATCCCGAATTTTTGTAAGTGGGCCCACTCATATGTACTTTAGTTTTTTGGAACATAAGGCAGTTTTATAAGTATTTTCACTCCAGATGGTCAGTTATCCAAGTGGCAAAGGAAGGCAAAGGGCCACCCAAGCCATTTGTCATGTTTGTGGCGCTGCACCTGTAGCTGATGTTTGGCTCTCTGCCTTGATTTTGTGATGATTCGAGTAACTCCCCAACACTTGGGAATTATATCTCTTCATGGCACATTCTATATATTGTATGCAAACTATTTGCAAAGGGTTGGTTGGTTTGTAACTTCTGGGAGACTGTGGGAAAGAAACTTTGTTTCTGTATTGTATATTTTTTACAGAGGATTAATGAAAGGTAGTGGCTCTATTTCATGAGATTCATGTGGTTGTGAGTGTAGAAAATGTGTCTCTTATGTTTGATATGTACCTTGATATGTTTCATAGCTCATTTCATATTCATTTCCATTGAAATTTTCTAAGTTAGCTAAGGTAGAATTCAATTTTATTGCTCTGCCTGTGGGAAAACTTCATGTTCAGTGTTCATTCTTCTGTTGAACAGGATTCATGTTGTCCATGCCCTTTTCACCCTCTTAAATCAATCTCTCCATTACGCACTATCTAAAAACTAAATTTCTAGGATTTCCACCTACCTTGCCTCATGAAATAATCTGTGCCTTTGCATTAAGTTCTCTGTTCATTGAGGTCCAGTGGTCCCATAACATCCCAGAAACATAGTCATTCATGAAAATCACTTCTTATTTTCATTTTCACTTAATAGCCTAAGACAATTAGTTCACTGTAAGTCATCTCAGGCCTTTTCATTCACTTATTAACTGAGTGTGACTCGGAGAGAGCCCTATCCTGTTCTGGTAAGGCTAGCTACCTGACTAAGCGTGGTTTGTGGTTACCCTGAATTTTGCCTTCTTTCAGCCTAAGGCAGATTTACGTGCTAACACTAATGAGCAAAATCTAAAAATGTTTGTATTAGATGAGTTATATAAGAAACCAATAGCTAGGCATCCTCGTTATCAAAATTTAATAGTTGCATTGAGGAAACAATTTTATTGGCCTAACTTGAAAACAAAATATGCTAAATGCATAGATAAATGCTTGGAATGTCAATAGGTGAAGGCATCCCATCAAAATCCAACTAGGTTGTTACAACCCTTACCCATTCGAGAATGGAAATGGGAAATAATATCAATGGACTTCGTCACTGGTTTACCAAAAACTAGGAGGCAACATGATGCTATTATGGTAGTGGTAGATAAAATCATTAAAGCAACACACTTTACTCCTATAAAATCGACCCTTAAAGCCATTAACATAGTATAAATATTCAGGAAGTAGATCTTTAGGTTCCATGGTATGCCAAAAATTTTTATTTCATATTGTGATGCCAAGCTCACTTATAAATTTTGGAAGGGTCTATTTGAAGGCATGAAAATAAAGTTAAATTTTAGACCACTCTATCATCCTCAAATTGATGGTTAAATAGAAAGAACCAATCAAAGCTTATAAGATATGTTAAGAATGTATGTTATGGATAGGCCAACTAAGTGATATGACTATCTCCACTTAGTTTAGTTTTCCTATAATAATGGATATCAAATTTATTTGAAGATGAGCCCCTTTGAGGTATTACATGGAAGAAGATGCAAAGTGCCTCAAATCTGTTATGATGTTGAAGTCGCCACCACCAATCCATAGAGGAAATTGCCTATTTGAATTGAGAGATGTAAGTGTATCCAATAGATCCAATTCTTGTTGTAAATTTTGTGGAAAATATACATTGTGACCGTGAATGTTGGTCCCGATGAGATGAAAGGTTTCTTGGATGAGGAAATGAGAGGCATGAAAGTCTTGAAGGGAGAGTACCCGTGGGTTCCACAAGATTGTCAACCCTCCGAAAGCACCTGAAGCATCCACTAAGACTGAGCGACATCCTAACCAGACCTTATTAAGAATTCTTTCTATAATAGTGTTGTTACTTTTTGTTTCTTGAAGAAAACTAATGTGGGTTTTTCTTGCTAGATCAAGTTTTTTAACATTCTGTGTTTTGAGGGGCTATTAAGCCCTATCATGTTCCAAGAAATGAGCTTCATGAGGAACAATTGGGTTGAGATTTGTAGAACTTTGTCAGCTTGGGGAATCTCCCAGATTCCACTAGCATTTCTCCAATGATAATGGTCCTTTGCAAATCCATTTTGCGCCCTCTTCTTTTCATTTCTTGCAAGATTTTCTTTCCATCCCATGGACTTCCGGCTTGGATACCTAGACATTTATTATGATGAGCTCTAGTTAGAACTCCTTCCACCCTTTCGATTTCCCAGGGGGTATTGTATTGTATTCTTTCTATTTGCATTCTATTTCCATTTTGAGAATGTCCAATCCTTCCAGGCTTACGCTCTGTGGATCCTCATCCATATTTGTCGGAGTGTTCTGATCTTCCTAGATAGTATTATCTTGAAGACTGAGGGCTAGAGTAGCATCTAGCTCCATTGAAGAAGACTGTAGGGTGATCTCTGGAACAATTTTCTCAGATGAGGTCGGGTTGGGAAGGTGTTGATGCCTCGAAAATTGCTGCAACAACATTGGGGGATAACCACCCGGTCCGGACCTTAAAAGCAGCTCCTTTTCCGTTTGGTGTGGTGGCTCCGACTGTTCATGTAGGTCGAGTTACCTTCTCCCTATTGCTATTGGTTTATAATGTATCTTTGACTACCAATAGACAGGGACATCAGATCACTTCTTGTTGCTGATCAGGCAAGAGAATGACCCTTAAGCTGATTTGGGTTCAGCCAAACCACAACTAAAATTTTGCCTCTTTGAGGAGAGGTCTTAAAAGAATGTAGATTTTACTTTATATGCAAGCTTATTATATGATGTAAGCAAAATAAACTAATCTAAATCCTATCTCAATTAGGCAGATATAGATCTAACCCAACTAAGAGCAAAATAATTAAAATATTGGGATTTAAATATGTCTTGTTTATTATGAATATCAAGTTAATGAAGTAGTTCAATTAACTGATATTATGGTTACCAAAATACATTCTATTGAGACCTTAAAGAAATAATAAACCAATAACATTCCAGGAAGTAGTTCAAAAAAATGATATTGATTATCAAATCAATAAATCCAATAATTGAATAATGATATGTGGAAATAGTTCACAACACATTACCATTCAATAAATCAGTTTCATAAGACAAATTTGAGAGTAAGTAGTTAATCAAAAATGATAAATTAATCCATAAAAGACAGAGATACATAATGACAAGATTGAAACAAATTACCCATATTGACAATAGTCCACAAACATGAATAAAAAGACACATTCCTATCACCATAAAATTAAAATTGATGTTTGAAACAGTAGTATTAGAAATACCAATTTTATTGCATCGATTTCTCTGTCCTTGGTCTCCAACAACCCTTTACATTGCTTGAACTTCTGCCTTCAAAACTAGAGCCACAATAGTGCAAGCTTTGTTCTTCATGCATAATTCTATATACAAAGGGAAAATCCTCAATAATCCCCAGATCTCAGATTTTTCACTCCTCCCTCCTACAACTCTAAATTCCAACTACAATAGCGCTTTTAGAAGCTCTAAAATTGCAGAGGAGAGCAGCCCTTTTTACATTCTGCAATCTGTTATTTATAATACTTGTGAAGGAATTTTTGGAGACGAGAGTTTGTTTAAGAGAAATCTGCCAAATATAATTTTAATTGCTCCTAATTCTGATCTTCAATTGCTGGATCATTCTCATTGCTTGAAATCCTTTTCTCCATATCTTTTCCACTATTTTCCTGCAAAAGAAATCAAAATAAATTAAAATGCAATCAAAATATCATTTCTGGCAATTAAATCAAACGCAATCAAATTCTATTTAAATAAATAATTGAAAATAAAATATAAACTCTGTATTGATGCTTGGAATGATTTGATTGGCAAAGGATATCATTGGCCAATGGATCTGCAATTAGAAGAGGCTTTGGACAAATGAAATTGAAAACAATAACTCAGAAAATTGA
>APFE031174732.1:0-11277 GCA_000404065.3 Pinus taeda
TTGTCATCATAGCAGTTGCAGGATTTCTTGGAAATTTCACAATGTAACAGAGCAACGATCAATATAAAGACCGGCACCAAGACGAATTTGTGACTAGCGCAGATCAATCAAAAGGTTAGCAATAGACTGTGAAAAAGAGCTCTCTGGGTAAGCAAGATAACATTCCAAGAATTGACATCAGAACATTATTTAGAGGGAGCCTCTAACTTTGTCTCTTACAAAGGGAGGATCATGACAGTATTGGACGCTAATGGGGTGGGAGACTTCGTCAAGAATGTTATACTACCACAGCAAAATCCCTAAAGTTGACCCAATATACTAAGAATGATATCAAGACCATGAGGGCTATTCGAGAAGGGGTCAAAGATCATATAGTTCCTCATATCCATGAGAAGAAGACATCCTTTGAGATGTTCAAAACTATTTTATATCTATATTAGAGTACCAGTGATGCCAGGGAACTTGCTCTTAAGGAGAATCTAAGGAGTATATGGATGGGACAAGAAGAGCCCATCGTCACGTATCTTTTAAAGTTCAATCGGCTTTGAGATGAGCTAGGTGGTGTGGGTGCCATTGAAGTACACTCGAGTTTGAGATGAGCTAGGTGGTGTGCGTGTCACTGTACCTGAGCAGGACCCTATCAGTTTTGCTTTACTAGGACTTCACAAGTCTTGGTATGGTTTCCAAGCTGTTGTCAATGGCAGAGAGATTTTTCCCAATCCAGAGGTTATGGACTAGTTGTGTTTAACAAGGGATCCAGAGAGGGACCAGAGATGGTAGATCATCAAAAACAGAGGACGAGGAGAACATTGCTTTGGTAGGCAAAGCCAAGAGCAAGAACACAAAGAGAAGGTCGATTCTAGTCAAAAGGGTGAGAAGAAGAAGAAGGATCTTATTAAAATCAAGTGCTTCCATTGCCTGAGTTTGGGCATTATGCTACTAAATGTCCTAATCGAAATAAGGTGACCAATAAGAATAATGTGATTGCATCCGCTGAGGTAGATGTGTTTGCTTCTCAGTTCGACAAAAAATTCTCATTGATAGCTTGCATGGAAAGCTTAGAAGGGAGCATCATGTGGGATATTGATGATGGAGACTCCTTCCACATCACCACGAACACGAAGTATTTCAAACAACTGAAGGAGAAGGACATGCAGTTTCAGATCGAGCTAGTACATGATGGCAAGTACGCATCAAAGGGAGTTGGTACTATCAACTTTAAGAGGGAGTTTGGGAGCCCTCTCCATCTCAGAGATGTCGGCTATGCTCTAAGATTGAAGAGGAACCTTTTTTCAGTAGCAACCCTTGAGGACAAGGGATATGATGTCATCTTCAGCAAAGGTAAGGCATACCCCAGACACTTCGCTTCTTAAGCAGTGAAGCAAATAGGTCTGAGGGTGAAGAACCTTTACAGGTTGCAAGTTGAGACATTTGGAGCAAATAGTCACAGGATTACCAGCATGCAGCTTTGACCAGCATGATGTGTGCAAGGGGTGCAAGTATGCCAAGACTCCCTTTCACACAGGCAGTAGACCAGGATTATGGAGTTCATTTAGTTATGACGCCCTTCTCTTCATCATCTCTTATGAGACATGGATTATGTTACTTTCATTAATGATTATTCTCGAAAATTTTGGACATTTTTTATGAAGAAGAAATATGAGTTCTTAACCAAGTTCATGTAGTTTAAGGCCTTGGTAGAAAACTAGACTAGGAAAAAGATCAAGGCAGTGAGAAGTGACAATGGTGAAGAATATGTCACCACTGTCGTCAAGGATTTGTGTGTGAAGGAGGGCATTAGAAGAAAGTTGATAGCACCCCATAACCCTCAGCAGAATAGGGTCGCTGAGAGGAAGAACCATAGTATTGTTGGAGCAGCCAAGGCCATGTTGCATGATCAGGGACTGTCTATGTTCTTGTGTGTTGAGGCATGCAACACAATAGTATTTCTGCAAAACAAGTGTCCACACAAGGTTATTGGTCGAATCACACCGAAGGAAGCTTTCACAGGAAAGAAGCATGATGTTTCACACTTTCGTATCTTTGGCACAAAAGTCTTTTGTCATGTGTCTAAGATAGTAGGAAGAATTAGGAGCCCACAGCAGAAAAGGGCATTTTCGTGGGATATAGTGAGACAACTCAAGCATACAGGGTGTATCAACCAAGACTCAAGAAGACGGTTCTCTGGTGGGATGTGAGGCTTGAGGCGTCCAGAGCTTGTAGGGAGTCCTTAGAAGGAGAGCAAGTTGGAAATCCTAAGATGGAGGAGCTACTTGCTCCCAAGGAGGAGTGTCTATAAGGATCACAGATGATGTCTCAACCAGGTGGCAAGAGGCCTGCACAGCAGCACCCACAACAGGATGGAGAGCAGAATGATGAGAAGAAACTAGGATAAGAGTAGACAACTACTCAGAGACTCCTAGCACAGGTAGGAAGAAAGCCAAGTGGGCCAAGAAGTTGATGTAGGAAGCCCAGGAGCAGGTTGAAGCATGACTGCCAGTTTGGCAGCATGCAAGGCTATTTGGATGAGGAAGTTGCTTGTGAGACTTTTCAAACATAGCATGGAGCCTACTGTGATACACCATGATTATCACAGTTGCATCAAGCTCTCTGAGAACCTAGTGTTTCATGATCGCTCAAAGCATATCAAGATCAGGTATCATCATGTCGCAGATTGTGTACAGAAAGGGATAATGAAGCTACCGTACATTCCAACAAAGGAGCAAACAATAGATATCTTGACCAAGGCATTGGCCATAAGCAGTTTTGTTCATTTCAGAGATAAGTTGGTTGTTGTACAGAATCCCTTCCTTGCTAAGAGGAAGTGTTGAAAATACTAGCGAAAAAGGTATTCTTGAATTGTGCCTTAGTGAAGAAAGACCTCGATCAATCCTTCTTTAGTATGCACAAGTTCGAGGATGAGTCATGGAGCAGTTAACTCATGCACAGAGTTTGGAGGCTTAGTTTTGTCTGTCTCGAAGTGTGAGTTTATATTTGGAAAAGGACGAGTGAGAGTCTCAATGTCTAATTGAGGCTATGATGAGTAAGAAGAGTCAATTAGACTCAATTAACAAATTAATCACAAGTCCGAGTTCTAAAAATTAACTTGCCAGATTTAGCATGAGTCGAAAAGCTTGAAAGGAGGTCGAAGGCACATCATTGAACCATTCTTGTTCAGCACAAGTTTGTGTGAGAAAGTTCTTGCTAACAGAGCTTGTAAGGAGCAACCTATATGCAATTTGAGAGAGAGAATTTCCCTTGTGATGTGCGCTAGGATTTAGGGAGAAATTCATAAGAAATAGGGGCTCAAATATGCACTAGGAAATAGGGATTTCTAGCACTAGGAAAGAGGAGCCAAACAACGCAAGAAAATAAGAGTTAAGTTGAGTTCTTTCAGGAAGGTTTTGATCTAAGTATTAGCAATGAGAGAAACTTTGTTTTCTGTTGAAACAAATTGCCTTGTAAAGAATTTTGTTTGCTCAAATTTTCTCAATAAAATTTATTGGTAAGGAGAGGGTTTTCCCAGTTGGGTTCCCTAGAAAGATTGTGTTATTCTGTGACTGTGTTCTTTATCTCTGTGTTTGTGTTATTCTGCCACTTATCTATCGTAGATAAATCATGTGTCTTGGTGCAACAAAATTAGTTCCAGATTCGACATCATAGCAGTTGCAGGATTTCGTGGAAATTCTGCAAAATACTAAATACACATGAAGTGTCTTAAAATAAATATGAAACAAAGACCAGATTATCCTATGAGAAATTTCCAATAGAGTCCAAAAATCCTATAAGTACTCTTATGCAAAAGTAAATACATCTTATAAAAACATCAAAAATTATAAACCCTAACTACATAAAAAGGGAGGGGATCCATTGTATTTGAAATAAGGAGGTTGTCACAATTGGTCATAACATGGAATTGGCTCCAAAAGAACTCACTTCTTCCTCAACCTCTACACTTTACTATGATCTCTCTCGTAGAAACCTAGTAGACTCATCACTAATCCTCCACATTCCCCTACAAATGCTAGGACCTAACCTTGATTCCTCCAACCATTAAATCTAACGAAAAATAAATAAATAAATAAACATATCATGAGAAATCTTTAAACACTAAAATTCTTATGATAAATATTAAACAAATTATAATATACTATAAGAAATGTTTAATGGCAACCAAAAAAGTTATGCAAAAGGGAGGAGTAGCACCATTGTATTTGATATGGATAGGAATACATGGGTTGTGAAATAAAAGAGAACTCACCCTTTGGCACCCTCTTATACAAAGATATTCAACAGTGTTCCTACACTTCCATTACCTACATTGCCTCTAAATTTAAAAAATAACACAATATGCAATTATGTAGAATAGAATGAGATAAATTAACCATACATAGCTTATCTTTAGCCTTCACTTACGAAATCTCCATCGAGTAAGTTGTTTGAGTCCGCACTAATTTTCTCACTCACTAAACAAAAACAAATCCAAAAAAAATGAAAACAGCAGTCAAACATGGTCAAACTCTGCGGTCAACCCTACAGTCAAGTTTGCGGTCAAGCATGTGATTGGTCTGCAATCAAAGTAAATAAAATGCCTCAATTCCTAAGACAAAGAAATGTGGCTTTGCCAAAAACAAAATTCTGGTACAAAAAACCACAGTCAAAGGAGGTCAAACCACCCTTGGTCAACACTAGTCAAACCTATAACAGAATCTGAAACCTATAACAGAATCTGAAATTTCGGCCATGTAATTCATCTTGCAATTTGTTCTTCTGCTACAAGACGTGTGAGGAAAAGAGATGCCCAATAAGTTGTACAAACCAATCAGATGAGGAGAGAGAAGGATGTGTGAGTGAGGTACCAAATGAGGTTGGAGGTCTCTTTTATTTATACAAATCGTTGAGGGTGAAATGACATGTCTCTTGGGCTTCATGAGCCTAGATGAAGATGTGGCCGAACTTGACAATTTGCACATGTTGACATAAATTCAAAATCACATTTCAACTTGTCCAAACTTGATGATCTTTAGGTTGCTTTTGGCCCTCTCAAAAAGAGGAATTCAATGCAATAATCATCTCCATTTAATGAGTTGTCCAATAGTGGAATTTGGCCCTAGTTGCCAATTTTAACACCTTAACATCCAAGTTTGGCTCACTTAGATGCACTATTAATCTTAGTCTTTGATGAATGGTTGTTTTCACTAAAATCCATGTTGTTTTTGTCAAGTGGGTCACTACAGCCTAGGCCTTGGGCACCCATTCCATAAGTACTCAAGCCCTCTATAGAAGTATATGGCTTAAGCAAGTGCAGCGTTGAGAGACTGGAGCCTCCTAACAGCACTAGCATATGACATATGTCCTAGACTACCTCCAAGACCCAAGACATCGGTCTACGTTGACCTGGTTTTGAGGATTCTTCATGATGACACCAATATAACCAATATGTCCCCAAGTTCGCCAAGTTGGCCTTGACGCAATCTGTTGAACAGGAGTTGATTCAAAGCCCGCATGAGGATGGTCTACCATTAAGATACTAGGCAGGGCTTGTTGCACCAGAGGATGCCCCAATGCTAGAGAAAAGGAAGCCTTATTTGACAATTGGAAACCCATGGAGACCACTTGATGGTGCCCCATCTTCCCCTGGGACCCATAGGAAATATTGAGGTGGATTAGAGGGCCATCCCTCAAATTTTGGATCACCCAAGAATCTACATCTAGTTTGAAACCTCATCATACTTTGGCATGGCATTTTGACCATTAATTATGGATGACAACAGCATTTAGAGAGGTTACAGCTCACACATGTGGACTATTATGTTTACTTTTTCATTAGCTAACGGGTTGGCTTGTAACCCAAAGTCATTTAATAATCAAACTTCCTTTCAAGGGATTTGTAGGCTAAAATTAGGAGACCTTATCCTCATATAAATAGAGGATAGAATCAAATTTTCATCATCACTTGGAGATCAATTGGGCCTCTTTAAAAAATTTCAAGCTAGCTGAAATTCACCTTGTATCTTACGGAGAGGTGATCTATTATGGATTTTTGCTTATGAAGCTATTGTTTGGCATCAGAGATGTCATTACGGAGCAATAATGGATTGGTTCATGCATTCTATCTTGTAAGTGTTCCTTGTATTTGATATATCTTTATAGTTTGTGGTTATTGCACGAAATGGTTATTTGTCTAGGGTTCCTATGTGCTAGTTATTGTTGATAAATTTTTTATGGAATCTTAACAATGGTATTGTATGCTTTACCCATTATAGAATTTGTGTGACAATCCTATGAGTGAATCTTTCAACTAGCTCTCATCACTGAATTTGCTCCTCACAAAAATGATACCTAGGGTTTCATGTTCCCTTACTCCTTGCTAGGGTTTGGTATTTTTTCCCCAAGTAGTTATCCCATAAACTCCATCACCCAAGGTCAAGGCATAGGCCTTCCACATAGATGATCAAAAACCTCAAAAATCTCTTCTTTTTCTTCTCATCCTAAAACTTCAGCCTTGAAAATTTTGAGTTCCAACAATTTCGGCCCTAAAATTTCAGCCCCTAAATTTTTGGTCCTAAATTTATTGGCTTTGAAATTTTGGCCCTAAATTTTCTGCCCCTAAAATTTTGGCTCTGAAATTTTTCAGCCCTAAAATTTCAGCCTTTCCAGGTAAGCCACTAGGATTAGGATATGAACCAAAATTCAACTAAGGCTTGAGCCTTGGAGGTTGAACTGATTTGAAGTCGTTTCTCCTTGTTGAGCTTTAAAACATCAAAATTTAGCAATGTACATGGTTGAAATTGTTTCCTTAGGGCTAACATCAACAACCCTAAACAATTATAGGGCTAGAAAAAAACCCAATTTTGCACTAAGCCTTCAACTTAGGGTCACCTGAAGGCCTTCTGCTCCTTTTGTTGGTCATACCAATTTTCATAAGCCTTTTCTTCGTCTATTATGCCTTTTTAAGCCATGATCATTACTTATCCCTTGAACCCTAGGCCATAAGTACTTTTTGATAGGTCCCTTGGAGAGCACATCATTTGTGTTTCGCTGCATAGGGCCTTGTTCTTAGTTGGAGTGCTCTCCTTGAGTCTTATGTAGGTTGCTCCTAAGTTACGCTATTCTTTGTCTAATAATGTTGAGCCTTGTCCTTAATCGAAGTATCTCAGGTAAGCCTATTCAACCTCATTTATAGGTTCCTTTGAGGCTATGCTTCTCCTTTTTACATATAGTTGAGCCTTGTACTAATCAAAACTTGAATTATTGTAAAAAAGGGTTGGAGCGCTCGGTATTATGATTAATAAAAATATTTATTTGTTGTTCATTTTGTGTTTTGTTTTTTAAGTGATCTTAACTGGCATAAATTAACAATTGTAAAAGAAATATTGATTCACCCCACCTCTTAATATTTCCAACACCCTACGTCTGGTCTATGCCTTAACTAGGAACATAAACACACTACCAGTGCCTAACTTCCAAAAGACTTGCATAGCAAAAATATAACAACAATGAGATCAATTTAGTACAAAAGAACTTTTCGACCAAAACTTGTTCCTTTTTAGTCCATCAATAAGAAAACCTTAAGGTTTTCGTACTGGGATCATGGCCCTTTAGAATCCCCAATACAATGCCAAAATATAGTTCAATCCTTTGACCAATAACCTAGCGTTGATTCCTAAGTTGCAGGAAGCATTGGAGAAGGGTCCTTTTCTGGCCGGAAATGAAACGAAAACGAGGAAACTCGTACCATACGGCTTGGAAACGCATTTCCGGTCGTACTGGCCCATTTCTCGAGGAGGAAACGTGGCCAGTATAGCCGGAAACGCGTTTCCAGGCCGTACAGTGGAGTTTCCTCTTCTAACTTGACTTTTTCTTGTATTTTTCTTTTACATTTTCGCTTCTAATTTTTTATTGGGCGACTAAAATATCTTCTGGATGCTTCTAGATGCCTCTGAGTGGGGTAGCCTTATGTTCAAGCCTATGGCCATAGTGTTGATATGCAGTTCATAGTAATGTTAAATTCTAAAAGTAATAAAGGAGAATGTCACTTTTACTTAAATTTTTAACATTACCATGAAATAACTCAGGATGTTTGAGAGTGGTTTCACCCTCATTGGATTTCATATGAAGAAAGTAGAATTTTAGATCTCACTCAAAATGCAGCAGAATCTGTTTTTCAAGATTTCTGGATTGGGGGGATTACAATGTTTCCATTGGATTTTGTCATGTACTAGGGTATGGAACTTGTATTTAATCAAGAGAACGAAGCCCTCTATGCAAGGGAGACTCCCAGTGATCAAGAGAACGAAGCCCTCTATGCAAGGGAGACTCCCAGTGATCAAGAGCACGTAGGGTACTAGGGTATGGAACTTGTATTTAATCAAGAGCACTGAGGTCGTTCGACTATGTAGGAGGAGACTCCCAATCAAGCATGAGACAAGAAGTTAGAAATTTCTCGTGGCTGATTTTTGATATTTCTATTTTCATTATGTGATCATTCATGAGTAAATGTGATGTAAATTTAGAGACTTATAGTTTATGCATTGACAATTGACAATTTAATCATAATGTAATAAATTAGAATGTATTATATATGCTTTATGATTTCACACATTTCTTAAATGTCCTAATATATATATATATATATATATGTATTGTGTTTCCCCATTTCCAATATTTGGGGAGGTCACGTTTTGTACCCGTGCCCGTTCCGAAAACTCGTACCCGTTTCCTCGTTTCATGTAACTTAGGTTGATTCCAAGTCCCTTAGCCTCTCACCTACCCAAACAAAAAGAATATTAAGACAATCCTTTGCTTAATAAATCAGTTTGCTTACATGTTGTCCTTTGCGGTGATCTTCTTTACCTTGCTTGCAACAACCACCAACAATCTTCTTTTAGCACTAGGTCTTCTCCTTAGACCTCTGCCTCCATCAACACATGCAGTTAGCACCTCTTTCCCTTGTTGTAGCACACTTAGACCTTGAAAAGCCTACTCTCCTAGGCAACTAATAGCCTTCAAACCTACTTTATCTTGTTGTTGCAAACCTTAACAACCCTCAACCTACTCTGTTTGCACTCAGGCAGCCTAAAACGGGCTTGCGGCCCTTCTTTTGCTATTTGTGGCCCTCCTACAAGTAGGCTGCTCCAAATAGATGCCTCGATCCTCCTTTCAACCAAGAAAACATGGCTTTATTTACTTGCTAGCTGCAACTCCTTATTGCTCTTCCACACACAAGTGAAGTCACTTCTCATCTTATGGTTCAGCCTTTTCTTTGGCTTCTATATATACTTGTCCGAAGGGGTGTGTAACCCCAAGTGGTGCGTCCCCTAGCCTTCTTCGCCGACCTAAGCCTACTTGACTTAAAATAAAATAAAATTTATAATATTTATTTTCTTGGGTTACAAGCCTGCTCCTTTAGGTCCAAACCCCCAAACTGTGGATGCCTCACTCACAAACTCTTCTTTCTGTGTGTTTTCTCCTCACAAGCCTAGCACCCAAGGCTTGTGGGAGTACCTCTCGAGCCCACACAATTTCAACACTCCCTCTTAGCGAAGGAGGTACTTCATTTCCCTAAAGGTCTCTCTGCTAGAACACAATCCTCTTACATGGCTACCCTCCAACAACCATCGTATGCTTCATTTTCCACCACAAAAGCATAACCTGCAATGTGGATAGTATTTTTCTCGAAAGTATCCCAACTGTTAGAAGCCTTTTGCCTCTTCAGTTCCTAATATGCCTTCAATTCATTCAATGGTTTCTTCTTGTCAACTATGGAAGTCTCCTTTCTTCCCTCTGATAATGCACTCTTCTAGCGTTTCAGACTCTCCCTCTAAATCTGCGAATTCCCTCTAGAACTCAACTCCCTATGACTCGCGGTAACCTTCTTTTTTCCTTGGTCAATAGCCTTGTTTACGACCCCTCCCAATTGTAGATGAAAACTAGTATGGTCATAACTTGGATTGGAAAAACTATTGTGTTTCACCCATATCTACAAACACTCTACTCAATTAGAAGCAATTTTTCATGAAACAATAATATAGAAAGCTGTAGACATTATTATGGGGCTAAAATGACAAATGTCTCATGTTTTAATGAAAATGTTGAAATTAAAAAACCTACACCCTCCAATGGCACAAAGTGCTTAGTACCCCTCCCAAGTGTAGATGAAAACTAGTATGCTTAGTACCCCTCCCAAGTGTAGATGAAAACTAGTATGCCGTAACTTGGATTGCACAAAGTGCTTAGTACCCCTCTCAAATGCACGATGAAAACTAGTATGTCATAGCTTGGGTTGAAAAAATTGTCTTGTTTCACCATGTCTACAAACTCTACTAGATTAGAAGAAAGTTTTGCTTATGCTTGAATATTCCAATTACCTTTGTTTACCAATATTGCCTATGTCATGTTTTAATGAAAATATTGAGATTGAAATACACACGTAAGAAACCTACACTCTCTAGTGGCACAAAGTGCTTAGTACCCCTCCCAAGTGTAGATGAAAACTAGTATGTCATAACTTGGATTGCACAAAGTGCCTAGTACCCCTTCCAAATGTAGATGAAAAGTAGTACGTGATAACTTGGATTGAAAATTCTATTTTGTTTCACCCAAATGTACAAACTCTACTCAATAAGAAGAAAGTTTTGCTTATGCTTGAAGATTCCAATTAACTTCCTTTACCCATATTTCCTATAATAAATTTACCCATATTGTCTATAACAAATTTACATGAGCACACATGATATAAGTAGCAACAAAAGAGTTCAATTAAAACAAAATGGAACCATTAAATTACGTAGCAAAAAACTAGTGAATTCCCTCATACATACCTCATGGAAGCATTAAATTACGTAGCAAAAAACTAGTGAATTCCCTCATGCATACCTCTTTCATCTTCGCCCATTACATTCATTGTTCATTGAATTTTCATCAGCCCTAAATCCACAATATGTGTTGTTAAGGCTTGCCTTAATTTCCACACTCATAGAACCCAAAACAAAACATGAACAAAGGTATAAAAAAAATGAAAAAGAAAAGGAAAGCAAACATGAAAATAAAAAATACTAAACCACAATTTAGCATGGCCATGCTCACAAATGTAAAAAAATAACAGTTGTTGTACAAAAACAAAGGAATAGAAAAATATAGCAGCAATAAAAGCAAAAAGAAAATGAAAATAACAAAAACAAAACAAACAAAGAAAAATAGTAGACAAACTCTTCTTTACAATCCCAAAAAGTGTCTACAACCAATCAAGGACATCCTGCACATTAAAAAATAGAA
>APFE031174736.1:0-20521 GCA_000404065.3 Pinus taeda
CACCTTGCATCATCCATAATTTGAATCTGATCTTGAGGAGATTGACAATAAAGTTCCATGGATAAAGAAAATCATAGGGGAAGCAAGGGAGCTTGTTAAATTCATCACCAACCACCACCAATCTCAAGCAATATTTCGAGAGTACTCCAAATTGGAGTTGTTAAAAGTTGCTGAGACAAGATATGTCTCAAAATTCCTAATGTTGCGCCGCCTTGTTGAGGTTAAGAAAGCATTAGTTTCTATGGTGGTGAGTCAACTTTGGGTTGAGTGGAGACACGCAGATTCAGAGCGGGGATATATGGTGCGTAGATTGTGCCTTGATGAGGAGTGGTGGAGCAAGATAGATTTCTTGCTAAAGTTCACAACCCTTGCATTTGAGCTTCTTCGGAATGTTGACACTAACCAACCTTTCTTAGGAGAGGTATATGATGGCATGGATACCATGGTTGAGAAGACTATGGAAATCATTTCACAAGAGTCTCCACAACTTTTGTTATTTGATGATCATTTTGCTGATTTCGTCAAGAAAATCATTGTTGATAGGGGGAACAATTTCAACACTCCATTGCACACTTTAGCACATTCCTTGAACTCCAAATTTTATGATGAGAAGCTTATTTCTCAAAGCAATGGGAAGAGGAAGGCACCCCATAAGGATAGAGAGGTGGCTAATGGGGTGAAAAAGGCCCTTATGAGAATGTTTCCAACTCATCTACACACGGAGGTGAAGGAAGAATTTGCCAGTTTTGCTGTAGGATTAAATGATTATTCAGATATATCAACTTTGGAGGAGAGAAGCACCATGAATCCAGTTAGGTGTGGATTTGTCATGGAGAAAATGGTATACATCTGCAAAACTTTTCCATTCTTGTTCTTTCACAAGTGGCAAGCTCTTCATCAACAAAAAGGAATTGGAGCACCTATGGTTTTATTCATTCTGTGAAGCGCAACAGATTGGGTTCACAAAAGGCAGAGGATCTTGTTTATGTGCACTCCAACCTTCACCTTGCATCTCATAGGTCCAGAATATAGTAGTGGCCCTTCTAAAGAATAGGATGTGGATCCAGAAAGTGCTAATTTGGAGCTCTCTCTTGTTGCCTTGAATATTGAAGACCAGGAGCCTCGAAGTGGAATTGGTCAATCATCTTCTTCAACTCCACCATCCATTATTGAGCATGCTTTTGCTTCCATTTTTTATGAGGATTAGTATTTAGTCTTTATAGTACTTGTAGCCTCATAGTTTTTATTGTACGCACAACCTCATATATATAATAAACGTTGATTTTGAGATTTGGACATATAATAAAGGTTGAATTTGGATATTCCAATATTGTCATTTTCGTTATGTGATCATTCATGACTAAATGTGATGTAAAATTTATAGACTTATAGTTTATGCATTGACATTGGAAAATTTAATCATAATGTTTAAACTTTAAATTTAATAATTTATAATGTATCATGTATTCTTTATGATTGCACATAACATTTCTTAAATGTCCTAATATATATATATTTCGCGTTTCCTCCTTTCCAAAATTTGGAGGGGCCACATTTCGTACCCGTACCCGTTTCAGAAACTCGTACCCATTTTCTCGTATCATGCAATTTAGCCTAATCGTAATCATGACATTGTATATTCTTTATAAAGAAAGAAAAAGAAAGAAAGAGAAATTATATTATATTTTTGGAGTATGGGTTTCATACTCAAGTTTGAGTCAAAAGCATGTTCTTCGTGCTTTTATGTTTTCTAGGATAAAAAATATTATTGGTCATGTGTGATAGTCCCATTTGGACTCTTTGTAATAAAGAAAAATATTTATTTTGTCAAGAAAAATCCACTTATAAGCCCAAGACCAAGTCGGCCTTAAGGGAGAAAATTCCACCCTCGAGAAAGGCTATATAAAGGAGAGGAGCTCGACTCATTTGGACACACAACAAGCACACGTTGTTGAACAATGTAACTAATGTCGTTCTTCATAATTTTATTTGAGTCATAACGTAATGTATTTGTCAAAAGAAAGAAAATTAAATTTATTTATAAAAGAAAATTATTTATTAGCATGGGTTTCAATCTTTATTATTTTATTTTTAGGTTAAAGCCTCCATTGTAAGCTTCTATAGTTTATGTCAAGTGTCCTTGTCCATGTCATCATGTAGTAGACCCTTCTTGGGCTTTGTATATCAAGAAAGAAAATTATTTTGATGTAAATTAAGTCAAATATGCCTCCTCCACCAAGTCGGCCTCAAAGAAGACAAGTTAGCCTCAAAGGGAAACAAAAACCACTATATATACGCAACAACTTGACCTCATTTGGAGCATAAGACAAGCAAGTTCGATCTGCAATTAAAGGAAGAAAAGGGAGTGTGAAATACCCAAAAGGAGAAAACCCTAGCGAAGGAGACATTTGGCATGCAAGAAGAAGCTGAATTTTTCTCTTTTCTACCACACGTGTGAATTTTTGGGTAGTTGCAAGAGGGCCGAAATTTCAGATCGGCAGTAGAAAGAAAAAATTTGGGAGCTGGAAGGCCAAAATTCTGTGTTGTAGTTGGGTTGAAGCTGTTTGACAAGAAGAGACTATTGAATTTTGGATAATCATTCTGGAAGAATGACTTGGTGGAGTGAGGAAGGTCTTTTGGTCTGGTCTAAGGTCTTGGATAATCTCAATCTAATTTGAATATACTAGTGGAAGAGTTTGATTGGGTTTTCCCCTAGATAGGGGTTTTAGCCCTAGTTCAGTGCCTATATCTAATGTGATTGATCTTCATAGTTTTTATTTGATGATTGCTTGATGAGAATAACATAAAAGAAGAACATAAAGAAAGTTAATAAGAATACAAGAATATCAAAAGTAATTGTCAACATAAGAAAATCATTCTGCCTTTTTGATTTTCTAACACAAGTTCGATCTACAATAACGAAGAAGAAAAAAAGAGTAGCTGGAGGGATGAAGAAGAGGAATAGAAGCCAATTTTTTTTCTAAGGTCACCTTCTCTTGTTTCTCTCTATGGCTTTTGAAGCTATTAGTTGCAGGGGGGGCCAAAGTTCTGTTGCACAGGGCTGAAATTATGTGAAGCAATTACAAGAGGCCGAAGTTGCAACATCATAGTAGAAATATCAAAGTTTTGGAAGCTACCTTGAAGAAGATCTTACTGGGGGATGACCAGGTGCTTGGTAGGGTTGTTGGCTTTGGTAGTTGGGTCTTGGAAGTCTCTTTGTAAGTAGATTCTAAAGAAGAAGAGAAACATTTTTTGGGTTTTCCCCTTAGAGTGGTTTCGCCATGGATTGGAGCCTAGATCTTGTGTACTCTGTCTTGTTGTAGTCTTCATTGTTTTGGTAATTTCTTAATGAACAAAGATCTAATAAAGTAATAAAAATCCAACACATATCACAAGTAATTATCAAGCTAAGGTAAAAAATCATCTATAATACATAAGTCTCCTTATTTTCCAACATGGTATCAGAGCTAAGGTGCAAGAAGGAGAATGAAGATCACATTTTTGTTGGCATTATGGAAAGGGTTATAAGGAAGGGTTTCAATGTTCTTGGAAATCTCTCTACATCTATCAATAAATGTCTATAGAAGATCAACTCCAAGCTCGCAAAGGGAGTAGTAGATGGAATTTTGTTCTCTGCTTTATCCGACACTTTCAAGGATGAGAATGTATGGGTTATTGACAATGATGCCTCCAAACATATGATGGGAGAATGCAGTCAACTTCAAACTCTATCTAAAGGAAATTCCTCTCTTTCAATCGAACTTGGAGACAAAAAGTGCTATCTAGTGAAAGGGATTGGATCTACTTCTTTTGAGCTCGAATTTGGTGGAAGCATTCACCTCAACAATATCTTATATGTTCCAGCTTCAAAGGAAAACTTACTTTCTATTTCTTGTCTAGAGGATAAGGGTGATAGAGTTTCTTTTGTTGATGGCAAGGTTTTGGTTTGGGGTAAGGGCTCTAGTATTTATGATGCTAGGGTGGTTGGGATTCATGAGGGGACATTATATACACCTCTATCTCATGTCCTAGTCCAATTGGATGTAAGTCCTGCCGAACTATGGCATATAAGGTATGGACACCTTCATTATAAGATTTTTCCATCTATAAGTCAAATGGTCAATGGAATCCCTGAATTGAAGGAAGAACAAGAAGGGACCTGTAAGGGATGTGCTCTAGGCAAGAATGTAAAGAAGCCATTTGCAAGAAGTGATACCAAAAGTTTTGGATCTCATACATTCACATGTATGTGGACCTATGGCAATAAATTCTCTCGTTGGGCATCAAATGATGTAACCTTCATTGATTATTTCGTAAGGAAGACTTGGTTATACCTTCTCAAGAACACGGATAAGGTATTCAAAAAGTTTTAGGAGTTCAAGAATGAAGTGGAGAGTCTAACTGAGAGGAATATTAAGACTCTCCAGTCAGAAAATGGTGGAGAATACACCTCCAAAGCGCTGATAGCTTTTTGCAAGGAGGCTGGGATCAAGAGGGAGCTTATCGTTCCCTATAATCATGAAGAGAATGGTGTGGATGAAAGGAAGAATAGAATTATGGAAGAATGTGTCATGGCCATGCTACATGATCAAGATCTCCCTCAATTCCTATGGGGAGAAGCATGTATGACAATTGTGTACTTGCAGAATCGAAGTCCTCATAGAATCCTTAATAGCATGACTCTGGAAGAAGCATTTATGGGAAAGAAGCCGAGTGTGGATCACCTTAGTATATTTGAATTTTGGGTGTCTTGTGTATATTCATATACCTAAGGACAAGGAAATAAGTTGGATTCTACCAGTCTAAAGGGCATCTTTGTTGGATATAGTGTTTCATCAAAGGCATATAGAACCTATATTGAGGAGGATTGTCGAATTGAAGTAAGCAGGGATATCATTTTCGATGAAAGCATAACTTACAAGAAATCAAAGGATGTTTCGATTGACTCTGATGAAGAAGAGATACCTATATTTGAGGATATCTCAAGGGACAACGATGGTCAATGTCAGACATCTACTCGAGAAGATGTTGAAGGTCCAAGTAAGTCGAACAACAAGTGATTGTTCCATAAAATCGAAAGAGGCCTGCTTGGTTGAGATCTACTCTACAAGAAGCAACGAGACATACAACATCAGGGACCTTCATATGAAGATGCAACAAAACATCAAGAGTAGAGGGATGCAACGCAGGAAGAATACCAGTCCATAATGAAGAATGATGTTTGGGAAATTGTCCCTAGGCCAAGTGACAAGTCTATAGTCAATTAAAAATGGATTTACAAGATAAAGCACTTTGCAGATGGGAGAATTGATAAATACAAAGCAAAGTTTGTAGCAAGAGGCTTCTCACAGAAAGAAGGGATTGATTATGAGGAAACCTTTGCTCCCATATCTATATATATGACAATAAGATCACTTGTTTCGTTGGCTACTACTATGGGATGGAACATTTATCAAATGGATGTTAAGACAACTTTCCTGAATGGGACCATTAATGAGGAATTTTACATTGAGAAACCTCAAGGATTTGGAATAAATTAGAGGGAGACTCATGTCTGCAGGTTGAAGAAAGCTCTATATGGCTTAAAGCAAGCACCTAGAGCTTAGTATGCAAGAATGGATGCATACCTTTTGAGACTTGGTTTTACCAAGAGTACTGCAGATCCTAACCTATATATCAAGGTGGTCCAAGGTGAAATAGTCTTGTATGTGGATTATCTACTAATCACAGGTGTAGAGCATCAGATTCAAGAATGCAAGAAGTAGTTAGTAGTCGAGGTCAATATGAAGGATCTTGGGATTATGCACTATTACTTGGGACTAGAAGTATGGCAAAAGCTAGGTGAGGTATATCTTGGTCAAGGTAAATATGTGATCAAAATACTTAAGAAGTTTAGCATGATGGATAACAAGCCTAGGATGACTCCTATGATTACAAATCTAAGGAAATCGAGGAGTTCATAGTCTAGTTCGGTGGATCCTACTAGCTACATACATTTGATTGGTTCCTTGACGTATTTGGTAAATACGAGACCAAACATTTGTTTTGTAGTAAATCTCCTAGTTAGTTTCAGATGGCCAAAACATGACCATTGGATTGCAGCCAAGTAAATCCTAAGATATTTGCGTGGAACCATACATCATTGTCTCTAGTATACTGGTAATGAAATCCAGCTCATGGGACATACAGATTCAGATTGGGGTAACAATGAGACAGATGGAAGAAGAACAATAGGTGGATGCTTCAGCCTAGGGTCTTCCATGGTGTGATGGATGAGCCAGAAAGCATAATACAATTGCTTTGAGCAGTGCTAAAGTTGAATATGTTGTTGCAAGAAAGGCCTACCAGGAGACAGTTTGGTTTAGGAAGTTGTTATCAGACTTGTTTGAAGGACCATTTAGCCCTACATGGACACATTGTGATAACGAAAGTCGCATAAGTTTAACAGAAGAACTGACGTTTCATGCTAGGACAAAACATATAAATAATAAGTACCACTATGTCAGAAGCTTAGTACGAGATGGGGTCGTGGAGTTGCACTATCTACCTACATATGAACAGGTAGCCAACATACTAACTAAAGCTTTCCCAAACAAGAAGCTTGGTTTGGTGGACATCTCTTCCCTAATTGAGAGGGAGTGTTGGATAGTTCTTGTCTTTAAGGGTCATGCACTAGACTAGGACTAGTCGTCTTAAGTCTTAGAGAAGGCCATAAAGAACTAATGGAGTCTAGAGGATTGGATAAGTATCTTAGATTGAGACTTCTTATGGATTGTAGAATCCAAGGAAAGAATCTGATACTCTTTGTGGATGAGGTAGGGCATACAAGATAAGAGTAGTTGAAGAGGATCAATATTCTTTGAGGATTTAGGTTTGGCAATCCGAGATAAGAATAGTCCTAAAAGGACATACCAAATGAACA
Source organism: Pinus taeda (assembly GCA_000404065.3). Taxonomy (NCBI): domain Eukaryota; kingdom Viridiplantae; phylum Streptophyta; class Pinopsida; order Pinales; family Pinaceae; genus Pinus; species Pinus taeda. The sequence goes on from APFE031174736.1 coordinate 6,923, forward strand.
TCTGGATGGCGTATGTGCCTTAGAGGTAGTGTGGCAACTCACGTAAAACCTCCCATCATAATGCTCTTGAATAAGGATGAGTTTATCTAGTTAAGGCTTCAAGGACAATACAGGTTATGATAAAGATGCTTGACAAAAATATGGCTTATCAATCTGACTTTTCTTATGAGAATGCTTCAAGATTGAGATTCCATGTACCATGTAATGGGGTTATGAATACTTCCCTAGTTAAGAGGGGGTGTTGAAAATTGTAACTAGGTTCAGTCTTCATAATGACCTGATTGTAATCATGACATTGTATATTCTTTATAAAGAAAGAAAAAGAAAGAAAGAGAAATTATATTTTATTTTTGGAGTATGGAATTCATACCCAAGTTTGAGTCAAAAGCATGTTCTTCATGCTTTTAGGTTTTCTAGGTTTTTCTAGGTCTTTCTAGGATAAAGAATATTATTAGTCATGTTTCATAGTTCCATTTGGACTCTTTCTAATAAAGAAAAAATATTTATTTTGTCAAGAAAAATCCCCTTATAAGCCCAAGACCAAGTCGGTCCAAGGAGCAAATCAAGTCGACCTTAAGGGAGGGAATTCAATCCTTAAGAAAAGCTATATAAAGGAGAGGAGTTTGACTCATTTGGACACACAACAATCACAAGTTCAATTTGCAATAGTGAAGAAGAAAAAGAGAGTAGTCGGAGGGACGAAGAAGAGGAATAGAAGCCAAATAAATTGTCTAAGGTCATCTTCTCTTGTTTTTCTCTACGGTTTGTGAAGTTTCCAGTTGCAGGGGGGTCGAAGCTCTGGTACAGGTGGCCGAAATTCTGTGAAGCAATTGTAGGAGGTCAAAGTTGCAACATCATAATAGCAGTATCAAAGTTCTAGAAGCTACCTTGAAGAATATCTTTTTGGGGGCTGACTTAGTGCTTGGTAGGGTTGTTGGCTTTGGACCTTGGGTCATGGAAGTCTCTTTGTAAGCAGATTCTAAAGAAGAAGAGAAGCATTTTATGGGTTTTCCCCTTGGAGGAGTTTTGCCTTGGCTTGGAGCCTATATCTTGTGTACTCTATCTTGTTGTGATCTTGATTGTTTTGGTAATTGCTTGATGAACAAAGATCTAAAAAAGTAATAAAAATCCAACACATAACACAATTAATTATCAAGTTAAGGAAAATCATCTATAATACATAAGTCTCTTGATTTTCCAACACCCATTATCTTCCAGCACTATCGTGATCCTCCCTTTCCATGGAATGAGGTTCTATGTTCCCTCTAAACAGTGATATGCTCTCAACCCTTGGTATGCCATCCTGCTACCCTAGAGAGCTCTCCAACTCTTGCCCACTAACAACTTTGTAATCCTTCACGAAGTTGTACTCAGGGCTCAAATAATTCAGCCTCGCCTATCAATCTTGTAGTCCTTCACAAGAATTAAACTTTGGGCTAAATAGACACCTTCTAGCAACCCTTCATTTTGCTCTTTCATTTTTCAACCAATTGTTGCTCAAACAAACTGTAGAACAACCCTACAAAACCTAGCAATGCATCAATCATTGAAGAACACAAAACATACCTCAACTAGAAAACTTCTTCTATTCTTCTTTGTTCATGGTTCTAGGTGTTCCTTGAGCTTCCTCGGCCTTTGATTAGTGCACCTGAACACAGTGCACCAATCCTCCACAACTCGGCCTCTAAACCTCCACAAAAAATTGTGTAACCCTCCATTTACAAGCCCCCTTCATACGTTGTCCTAAAGGAATGTTTCAACCACCTGTTAGGCCTTCTAGCCCTCCAATACTGAGACTACAAGAGCTCAACTCTCCTTCTAAGTCACATAGAAAATCTCAGCCTGATGCACAAAGAATTACACACACAAAAAAACACGGAACTTCCCTTAAGCTCAACCATGATTGCCCTCAAACTTGGCCTGTATGAAATCACAAAAAGGCACAATAAAACTCAGCTCCTTCTCACTTGATAAGGCTCCTAGAGCCATGACTGCTTCAAAAGTTCTTTTCATATGATGCTTGCCTCAACTTGTGTTGGGCTTGATTATGTTCACTGCTCTAATATTGTGTAGAAAATCCATGAAAATTCTTATATGCTTGATTGAACTAATTTGAAACTAACTTGTAATCCAAGACACATAATTTTATCCACTCAATTTACAATAGAATAGGAACATTAATAACACAGTCACACAATGTAAAAAAACATGATTTTTCTAGGGAACCCAACTGGGAAAACCCTCTACTAGATTGAGAATTTTATTGATAGAAGAATGAGCAATACATCTCTTACAAAACAATATTTTTCAATAGAAACTGATTTGGTTTTCTCTACTTGTACTAAGCTGAAACACTTCCAAGACTTTGATCCATGCTTCCCTATTTCCTTGTGCAAATCCCAAGGAAATTCTCCTATAAATCTACACACAAGCCTCTCTTGGTACGTTGATCCTCTCACAAGTTCACGCACATAAACACACAATTGTGTTCTCTATTGCCTTGTCTCACCAACTTGTGCTCACAAAACAATGAATAACAATGTGCCTTGATCCTCCTTTTAAGCTTTTTGAATAGGCTAAATCTAACAAGTCTTTATTTTAGGAAATCAAACTAGTGATTGATTGAGTTAACTAAGTCTAACTGACTCATGTAACTTGTCCTGCCCAAATTTAGAAGTTGAGACTCACTTGCTTGTCCTTTTCCAAAGGTAACTCACACTAGGAGACAACAATTGAGCCTCCCACTCCAACACATCAATCGAATTGCATCATTAATTGTCCTAACTAATAGGAATTTGTCTTAATTTTTAGGAATTTGTCCTAAATTTTAGGAACTCATCCTAACTTTTAGGAACTCGTGCATGCTAAGGAAAAGTGCTTCTTGATCTCTTTAACTAAGGAACATGTCAAAGAAGGACCTTTCTCGCTACTATTTTCAACATTGTTATACAACAATGAATCAATTTTTGGGGATGGGGGGACATGTGGGAGCACCCCCAAATTTTAGGGGAGTTCATGGGGGATAGGGGAACGTAAATGCGTGTGTGTAATGAAATACATTGATTTATACATTATAAATGATTCAATGAAAGAAAAATAGTAAAATGTCATATATATTGATTTAAATCCATCATTTTAGAATCTATTGTAATATCTCCAAATAGAGATACTAGAAAAATAACAGTATTTCCAAAACATGGGCACAATAGATTTTGATATTTTATTTGCATATAAAAATCTGAAAATAGAAATATGAATATTACTTGCTGAAATAAACACAAATTTGAAATTTTCCTCCGAAATTTATCTCCAAATCAACCTCCAAGCTTAATGAATGATTGCAACCCAGAAAAGATGATGTGCTAGTGTCTCACAAATCGAAGCTCTACTATCGAAACACACCTTTTTGAGTAGGGGGAGCCCATATGTCTCACCAAAACCAGGGATATTCAAGGTTGTCATATCTTAAGCCCAAAATTGCAGCGACCGAGAATAGAAAACACACAACATACAGTCGACAACTACCAAAGTGACCACCTCCTTTTATCAACTATGGAAGTCAAATTATCCTTGCAATATTTTGTTTTCAACCCATGCGCATTAGTGAGACTCAAGCTGATGTGCACGGGTGCCTTGTCGACTTGAGGATGATCCAAAGCAAATTGTTCAAGCGTTGGAGTTAAGAGAAGGTTTCAAGCAGATGGGCCTTGTCGACCTGACGATGAGCCAAAGTAAAGTGTTCAAGCGTTGGAGTTGAGAGAAGGTTTCAAGGAGAAGCACATTGTTAACCCACTAGTCTTCATGGAGTTCTCTTCCATGCATTTTAGTTAACTGATGGTGAACTAGGATTAGATGGCCATGCGCATGGCTAAGGAAGTATGCTTGAGTTCAACTGAAGTAGAAGTGGAGAGAAGAAGCATGCACTTAGTGTAGTGGAGCTACTCTGGATCTAACTCGTGTCAAACTTCTATGAAGTAGGAGAGAAAAAAAGGCATGTGGCTCGTTAACTGGACTACACTCCAAGTTGTCTCCCCATGCATGCATGTGTTATAGTTAACTCCAAGAAAAGTGCCAACTCATTCCTAAATCGATGTATGTGTCCCAATTGTCTTTAGTTCTCTCATGTATGTGCTCCAAATAAATCAAAATCATGCTCAATATTTTCTATGCACACTAATTCACATGCATGGGCCCAAACACAATGTGGCTATGCGTCCTTTTCCTCTTCGGTAAGCCAAAAAAGGACAACCAATTTGCTATTAGTTTTCATGGTTTGAATTGGGGACATTATAGTATTATAGTCCTCCCCACCCAAATAATGCTTGTCCTCAAGCATTTGTAGATCAGGATGCTTAAGAATCTCCTTCCCTTCCCATGTTTCATCCTCTAAGGAAAACTTTTTCCATTTGATGAGATATTCGGAGATTACTTTATTCCTTAATCAGTTCTCCCATAATTGCATAATGGTCTCTGGAATAAGTATCAATTTAACTTCTTCATCCATGGGAGGTAATTTCGTTGGAGCCACATGTTGCCCAAGCGCCTTTTGAGGCATGATATATGAAATAAATTGTGAATATTGCTTGTAGAAGGTGGCTCCAACTCATACACTACTTCACCAATTCTTCTAATCACCTTGAAAGGCTTGTAAAACTGGGGTTTAAGCTTTTCGGCTCCACTAATCTTCAATGAATATTGTCTATAAGGTTGAAGATGCAAAAATACCATGTCTCCCACCTCAAATGACCTCTCACTTTGAGGACGATCAACATATTTCTTCTCTCATTCCTGTGTAATCTGAACATTCTTCTTGAGTGTATTGAGGATATCTTGGTTCTCTTTATTCCACTCAAGAGCTTTTGGACCTATGAATTAGAAAAGACCAAATCCACAAATGTAAAAGCTTCATAACCATACAAGGCTTTCAAAGGAGTCATGTTGATGCTCATGTGCTATGTAGTGTTGTAACAAATTCTGTGAAATGTAACCATCTTACCCATGTTTTTTGCTGCCCTAGCACATAGTTCCTCAAGTAGCCCTCAAGCCATTTATTAACAATTTCAGTTTGAACATCTGTTTGAGTATGATAACCAGTGTTATGATCAAGTTTTGCTCCTACCAACTTCATCAATTCTTGCCAAAAAATGCTAATGAATATGTGGTCTTGTGGAGGTTTAGATTCAAAAGGAATTGGCATGAAATAAGCATATTTAGTAAGTTTGTCCACTACAACAAAAATATAGACCTTACCATTTACATTAGGCAACCCTGTGATAAAATCTAGTGATATTTGTTCCGAATTTTGGTTGGGAATAAGAAGTGGTTGTAGCAGACCTGTAAGGAAGGAGACTTCCATCTTGTTTCTTTGGAATTATATGTATTCCCTCACACGATTGAGGACATCATCCTTCATACCTTCCATGAGAACCTTTCACAAACAGACTTGTATGTCTTCAAATAACCTAATTGTTATTAGCAACAATTACAATTTTGTGCTTAAACTTACTTTTAGGCACTAGGTAGAGTCTATTCTTGTAATAGATGATTGGCATTGATCACTTTATATCTTCCATCATTAGTTTTACCATCTAAAATATCACAAGAATTCTTATTTTTGCATATTTTACTAGAATGTGATCCTTCCAAGAGGCTGTAATTTCTTAAAGTGAGCAAAACGAAGGATCTATAGATAATGCATCAACACAATTATTCTTCCCCTTGATGAATTAGTTGTCAAAGTCATACCCTTGTAGCTTACTTACTGAGTGTTGTTGTCTCTCATTTAATCCTTTTTGCTCCATGAAATACTTGAGGCTGTTATGATTAGTCCTCATAGTAAACTTACTACCCACAAGATATTGACGAAACTTTTCAAGTATGTGCATGATGGTGAACATCTCCTTATCATATGTGGAGAATCTCTCAATTTCATTCCAATTTAGGCTTTCATAAGCAATGGGATGCTTGTATTGCATGAAAACAACCCCAATACCAATACCTAATGCATCACACTCAAGCACAAAAGGTTTAGAGAAATCTGGTAAAGCCAAAACAGGACGAGTACTCATTACCTTAAGATGATCCATAATTCCTTGAGTCTCATCCATCCAAACAAAAGCATTTTTCTTGGTCAATTCTATGAGAGGAGTGGTTAATGAAGAAAATCCCTTCACAAAGAGTCTATAGTATGTGCACAGACCAATGAAGGCCCACAATTGTGACACGTTCTTTGGTGGTGGCCACTCAAGTATAGCTTGAAACTTCTCTTGGTGTGCCTTCACACCACCTCCCCCATTGACATATCCTAAATATAATAGCTCAGTCATGCCGAATTCATACTTAAAGGATTTCAAAAAAAGGGAATTAGCTGTGAATATACTTAACACTTCATCAAGATGTTCTTCCCATGACTTGCTATATATACAAAGATGTCATTAAAGAAAACCAACACAAATTTCTACAACTACTTGTTGAACACATGGTTCATGCAAGACTGAAAAGTAGTTGGAGCATTTGATAACCCAAAGGGCATCTCCAAATACTCAAAATAGCCAAGGTGACACCTGAAAGTTGTTTTGTGCACATCCTGCTCTCAGACTCAAATTTGATGGTATCCTGAGTGAAGATATATTTTGCAAAAATATACTACTCCATGTAGCTCATCAATACGTGGAATAAGATACTTTTTCTTGATGGTCTTCTTATTTAGTTCACAATAATCAATGCACATCCTCATAGTGTCATTCTTATTCTTCACTTGGACAACAAAAGAAGCAAAGGGACTAGAGCTAGGCCATATATGTCATGCACCCAACAACTCTTGGATCTCTCAATCTCATTCTTGAATCATTTAGGATGATGGTAGCGATCTGCAAGAACTAGCTTGTTGTACACAAGATCAATCACATGCTCAAAACCACGATCTAGAGGTAGGCCATGTGGTAGATCTAAAAACACCACACTATGCTTGTCCAAAAATCCTTGTATGTCCACATGATATCCACATTGTCATGTGTTAGTAGACCTTTCTGAATCAAAAGCTGCATTGCCCACTCGGCCAGTAATGTCGAAAAAATTTCTCCATCCTCTTAGCCAAAATGACTCCAGGAGCATCTACAGTTAAGCCCTGAAATTACCACCTCATGCCATCTATTGTGAAACTTGATTTCATAGTCTTAAAGTTCGTAACAAATGGACTTATAGAATGCAACCACTAAACACCCAACACAACATTGGTATCCTCAATGTCAAGTTGTCAACCACATAAAAGTCATTAGTAAGGGTGTAATTACCCAAAGTCATCCTCAACTGTGGAACACGATGAACAGAACGTAACATCAAACCACTTATTGTTTGCACCCAAAAACCATTAATGCTCTCCAAATTGCAAACCCCACTTCTTCACATAGGATGAGTCAATGAAATTGTGGGTAGCCCCACTATCAATCAACACAACCACTGGCTATTCCTGTATAGCACCATTTACTCTAAAGGCGTTATAATGAGATGTGGTAGTGAGGGTTGCAAATGCACCATCTATTTGTTCCAAATCATTTGGGTGCTGATATGTACTTGTCTCTCCATCCATATACTCATGTTGCTCATCAGGAACTTGTGTCTCTTCTGACTCATCATCACTAGGCTCCTCCAAGACCTCAATACAGTGGGCCTTACCTCTGCTTCTACATTTATGTCCAGGTGTCCAAGGATCACAACAATCAAAGCAAATCTTTTTTCATTTCAACTCATCCCTTGAATCACAGGGTGCACCACCAACTGGTCTAGACATCTGACCCATAGGTCTATTATACTTTAGCTTCTTATCCTTCTTCTACGACCAACTTTGTGAATTGTGATAAGGGTCTATGTGGAAACCTGCTAGGAAACCTTACACGCTTAATAGAATCCTGCAAGGGTGGTAGATTAAGAGCTTTGACCCAACCCCTGAGAGGTTTTGACAAGCCCTATATGAACTAAGAAATCAATCTCTTCTTAGTCACATCAAAAACCATGACTGACAACTACCGAAATTATGAAATATATGCATCAAGTGTCCCAACTTGTCTTAACTGAGCCAAATCTATGGAGTGTGCCTTTAAATCCTTGTGGTCAAATCACTTTATTAATGTAGTGCATAACTGATCATAAGAAACCATTGCACCATGTCCATATGTCACTAAACTGTGATACTACCATTCATGTGTGGCTCCTTCAAGGTGAAGGGTAGCAAACTTGATGGCCTCAATTTTTGTCATCTGATTTAGGGCAAGATAAGTATCCAATTTATGAATCCAAGCCCTAGTTTTACACTTGGATGGTTCATCAAAACTGGTAAGGATAGACATCCCAACCTCTTCTACAACCCATATGTCTGCTTCTCTTGTTTCCATTGCGTTTGCTTTGGTTTCGTGTGCTTTGTGACCTCCAAGTAGTCCTTAAAAGAGATGGTTGATTGAAAATCTGCCCCAAAATCTTGATACTTAGATAATATTTCAGTGTCCTCATTGTCCTCCATAGGTTCCTCTTGTGTAGGCTCATCCTCTTGTATACAAGTAGACGTGAAAGGTTTAGATTGTGTTAAACCTGAAGGTTTGCTGGAATAATGTTCAATGTTTTCTTCAACCTTGCTACTTTCCACTCCCTTTGATGCATCAACTTTCTTCCATTTGATGTGTTTTGATCCATTTGACTCAAATAAAGGTTGTTCATTTGTAGCCGTTTTAAGTTTTAACATTCTTGCGAACATTTTTTTTGCCTCTTCCGCACTTGATGGCGATGATTGATAATTTCTAGCTGTTATTTCTTCCCTTTTTTCTAGGCTATGAACAACCTCTTCATGCATGCAGTTAACCCAAACAAGATGCCAAGTGTTACAGCTCTATTACCATTATAATATACCCAAATAGAGATACGAGAAAAATAACAATATTTCCAAAATGAGTGCACAACATAATCTGAAATTTTATTTGCATATAAAAATCAGAAATCAGAAATATGAAGATTACTTTACTGAAGGAAACACAAATGTGAAAATGCCCTTTGAATTTTATTTCCAAATCAACCTCCAAGTCAGATGAATCATTGCATTCTAGAAAGGATGATGTGCTAGGGTCTCACAAACTAAAGCTCTTCCACCAAAACACACCTTTTTGACTAAGGGGAGTCCTTATATCTCTCTGAAACTAGGAATACTCAAGGTTGTCAGACCTTAAGCCCAAAATTTCAGCAAGATAGAACAAAAAACTCACGACATACAATAGAAAGCTATGAAAGCAACCTTCTCCTTTTATCAACTATGGAAGTCAAATTAACAATGCAAAATTTTTTCTTCAACCCATGTGCATTAGTGAGACTAAAGTTGATGTGAAAGTGTGCTTTATATAGCAACAATGCATATAACCAAAATAGCAGCCAAGGGAAATCCATCTTTGAACCAAAAGTACATCAACAAAGAGGATCTAGATGGCCTCTATAGGCCAAAAAAATTCACGCCATAAAAAATGCCTACATATCATCAAAACCATTGCCAACATTGGGATCCTCACCATCAATATCAACCTCTAAGAATTAAGTAAGATAGAAAAAATTTTAACATGGTAAATCAAGATTTTGTTTGAGTGATGGGTACATTTTTACTAGGGTCATGACAAAGGAATTCAACAATCAATGCTTCCAACATCGATGTACACAGAGGGCTTTTTGCTCTTGATTAAATGTCAGTTCCATATCTTCATACACGATAGAATCCAATGGAAAAGTTGCAATCCTTCCCAATATTGAAATCCTAAAAAGGGAAAAGTTGCAATCCTTCCCAATCTTGAAATCCTAAAAAGGGTTAAGTATGTTGGATTTTGAGTGGTATATAAAATTCTACTCTTCATGTGAAATCCAATGAGGTTGGAACCACTCTCGAACATCCTGAAACAATTAATGGTAATGTTAAAACTCTAACTTTGAGAATTCTTACCATTAATTACATAGCATTAGTAGGGCTCTGGGGTTGAATATCAAGGTTTCCCACTCATAAACTATTGTTTTTAAGCAAAATTCAAGGGGGCCACCTAACCCTTTTGTGGGGGCGGCGGGCAGATGCCCACAATCACCCCTTTTGGAGAAACACATCCCTCACATTATGGAAATGTTACACCGTACGTTTCCTCAAGTTCCCCAAAAGGGGGACATGAGTAAATGTTTCCCCAGGCATCCCCCTGCCTTGATATCACATGAAACATGGAGAGAACGCCTCCCACTCCGGGGAACACATCCCCATGGAACACTGGTATAAATATCAATTTTCATCATTCGCACCTATTATTCACATAAGACATGAGTTGTAATGTACTCAAAGATATTGTGATATATGATTTCAACCCCATATAACTTATTCTTGGGACCATGACTAGGCTATACCACAATGGATTTATCATCAAGGTCTCTTGATTTTATCAAAATAGAGTGACCTTTTTTCATATGCCAAATTAAACTAAATTAAAGTAGCTAGGTCAAGTAAATTATAGCAAGAAAAATGATCAACATATAGTGAGAGTATCTTCCTCTTAATGTAGAAAATAAGCCTTATGTGCATAAATTGTAATAACTTCCTTAGAAGTGGTTGGTATATAGAGATTTGAACTATATATTGTTAAATTGGCAACTAGGGCCAAACTCCACGTGGGTCGACTTATTTAAGGCAGCTGATATTTTTATTTGATCCCTCTCGTCGAGAGGTGTAGGATTGATCCAAAGATCATCCGATTCTGTTAAGTATTTATGGAGATATGAATTTATTTTGTTTATGTAATTATTATCAAGCCAACCAGCTCTTATGTAGGCTCTAGAAGCCCAACCGACATGTCTATTCATCATCCTTGTTTTGGTATAAATAGATGAGGATTTGATGTCATTTGGCACAGCTTCATGAGTAGTCTCCTCCTCTCCACTTCTGGGTTTTTGGTGAAGGAGAGAGACACCATGAGTGATACGCTAGTCTTCAAGTGATGCCCTAGCTATTGTACATTACCCTAGCCACAGAGATCTGGTCGCAATAAAGGAGGCCTCATACGCAGCCAAAGGAAAGGCCCTATCTGCATTAAGAAGACTCTAATATGCTGAAATGCCCAACTATATATGCATAGGAGGGAAACCTTACGCAGTTAGACATCCACACAGTATACGCTGTCATGAGGACAATGTACGTACAGTTTTGGAAACACTATACGATGAACAGGAAATGTAGATATCTACGCTATTCATATAGGTTGTTCTTTATGTTGGGCTGAAAGATTGATACGTAGTCATGGTGACAATATCTACGCAGTTCATATATGTTGTTCTTTACGTTGGGCTGAAAGATTGATACGTAGTCATGGTGACACTTACTATGTTGTTCATATATGCTGACACATATACGCTATTCATACGCAGAGCACATGGTCATGATAATGAAGCCGCAGTAAGTAACGAAGCTACTGTCAAGGTAAAGGAATCGACAGTAGGGCATGGTGCAGTCATGACACGTAGAAATTGTTGACACTCTCGATGTATGTGGATTCGGCAGCATAGATCTGGGAATAGAGAATCCAGTCACGCAGTTTCATGAAGACTTAATCCATGGAGACAGTTAGCAGTCTATGGAGACTCTATATGATGTAGGTCATGGAGACATCAAAGCACTATCATGGATATACACAGTCAGGGAAATATCCATACGCTTTCATGGAGACATAACAATCCCAGGTATACTTGTGAAGACAAGAGTCTGTGACACTCTATGTCTCGATCTATAGTCATAATCCCATCATAATCATAATGAGAAGGATTCCTGTAATCCCACAGAAATGCACAGGATAGTGATCTCTGTCAGAATAAAGGATGGCTAGTATGAATGGTCTAATATGATGATGATGCACATTAGCAAGGAGCTACATGTTGAATGGGCAACATGATAGATTAGATCATGGGCAGCATGATAGATAGGATGCATGGGCAGCATAGTGATCATGCGCTGCATGATGATGCATGATGCAGCATGATGGTGCTTCATGGTAAGGTGCAGGAAATGGACGAAAGGCAACACTACGATAGGTGAAGTCGTCACCTTGGAGAATCAGTTGAAGCAGAATGTCTTCAGCTGATCTCATCGTTATACAAAATGACCTATGCTAGATCTAGATAAGTCAAAGTGTTGACTTCTGTTGTAAATGTACTCTCTCTCTCTGCTGAATTTTGAAATAAGTTCGACGGTTGTACATGGCAAAGAAACATTTCTTGATGAAGATAACAATCATTCCTGGGACATCTTCAATGATCAAAGGAATGACTGGTAATTCAGGTCATCAAGGAAATGGTCGACTCTTCCATGAAAGCAAGGAACCCTAGAATCTCTTTTATGTACCTGATCGTAAGAAGAACCCAATGTCCATCTCGGAAATGGAAGTCAAAGGTTACAGGATGGCACTTATCGATGGGAAGGTACGTGGTTGAAAATAGATCTTGCAAAGATTTTTTGATTTCAGGGTTGTATCAAGTTGCAGGAAGTCCACTGGGGACCATGTCCTTTGACTCAACACCGGAGGTCTGTGACTCAGATGGTGACTTGGATACCTGAATTCAAAAAGGAGCATGAAGGTACATGTCTGAAATGTACCAAAGGAAAATATTATAAGGGAACCATTCCCCTCATGCAGCAGGTCCACAGGCTTGGAACAACCCGAGGAGTTTAAGACTCATGATCGAGAATCTCATGTATACAGGTGGAAGAAAGCCCTCTATGGCTTGAAGAAAAACACCTCGGGCATAGTATTCGTGTTTCGGCGGGGAGAGGAATTGAATACTGTCAAATGCCAGCTGAGACTCACTGGAAGTGAACCGATCAAACAATCTACTTGAGGTTTGGATGATAAACCTATCATACCAGCACCTAATGTTTGACAGGTGGCATACCCTCTCATTTATAGGAGATAGAGGGAGTTGGATTCGAATGTGGAAAGATAAGCTGCAAGCCTGTGACTACCTCAAGGATCTTAACTTTCAGAAGTTATATGGTAGTGATGTCGGACCTGATTTGGGAAATGCCTCTGAATTTCATAAACTCATTCGCGTTGATATTCTTGGAGAACCTCTGTCGGACATCTATGTTGCAGTTAACATGGTGAGCTCATATTTGGTTGAGCCTCACTGGATTGGTGCCAAGAATCTTCTGAGGTATCTACAGGGCACAATCTCTCATGAATTGAGACACACTGCCGAAAATATGAAACCACATGATTATTCGAATGATAAGTGGGCAGGCAGTATGGAGGATCATTAGAGCACTTCTCAGTGCTCTTTGGAATCTGCCTCGATATCCTGGATGAGCAGGAAGCAGAAGTCGATGACTCTGAGCACCATCAAGGAAGAATACATTGCTGATAGTATGGCCTTCTGTGAGGCAATCTGGTTACTGAAGCTCTTCAGTGAGTTGTTTGTACACATGATGAATACCACTGTGATTCTCTGTAACAACCAGAGGTGGGATTCGATTATTGAGGAATCCCGTATTCGTCGACTACTCCAGCAGATAGACATCATCTGGGATATGGTAAGTCGATGAGCAAGGAG
>APFE031174745.1:0-31527 GCA_000404065.3 Pinus taeda
TTATCTTATGTATTCAAAGGTTTCAGCTGGATGTATAGCCCAGGAAGACTATACACCCCTCCACGCGGGGTGGTGTGGGGGGGACTTGTCCCCTCACGAGGGTCCAGGGGCCAGTGGTCCCCCAGCGGGGGCTTGGGGGTAGCACCCCCGAAGCTAAAAATAGATGTAAAATTGCCTTGTAAAAGTCTAGTAATTTCTAGTCAATCTAGGCCGTTCATTTGGTGGATGATCTGATGGTAGAAGTTATGTTTAATTTAGGGTTTTTTGCCCTAGAAGGTAACCCCTCACTATATATGAGGGAATTGTATTGCGTCTATGTATATCTATATTCCGAGTGAGGAAGAGAGAGGAGATTGAGAGCGAAGAGGGTGTTACAACAGATCTGCTATAGGTTGTATCTTTTCAGTTTGCTGGATAATATAATAAAAGAAGGACTGGCTGTTTCTCTGTGGATGTAGCCCAAACTGGGTGAACCACGTATATCTGTGTCTCTCTTGTTTTATGTGTTTATATTTCTGCAATATTTTATGTGTTCCATTGCTTCGTAATATATAATTTTCTAACACAGGGCTAATAAAATTCCCAAGGGTGGAGCATGAGAGGGTGATAGGGGAATTTTTAGAAGAAGAGGGAGAATGTGATATAGGAGAGATTGGGAGGAGCAAGGGGCGAAGATGTGAGAATGATAAATAATGGTAAGGATGATGTGAAAGGGAGAGCATTTTATTCGGTGGTATTGTGAGGGAGAAGGGAAGTCCAATTTCTACTAACTTCCAAGCCTCCATCCCTATTGAGGTTGTGCGGGTGCTTGATGATTTCAAGTGCCTCCCACACTTTACATTTAAAATGACGTTTTTCATTGGAAATGACCTTTGTGTCTTCAAGGAAGATATGGTGGTTTGTCTTTCCTGCATGCTCTACTAAAGCTAAAGAACGAGTTCTTTCATTTTGGATATCTGCACCATGCTCTTTAAGCCTTATCTTGATAGACCTACATGTCTCCCCAATATAGTATTCCCTACAAGAACAATTGATCATATAAACACCTTTTTGCTCGAGGTGATCCGGGTTATCCTTGACATATTTCATCCTTTGCTTAATAGTTGTCATGGGTTTGAATGATGTTTTAATATCTTTATTCATGAGAACTTTATCCAACTTGTCAGTGACTCCATGAATATATGGAAGGTAAGCATTAGCAGTTGGGGGATTTTCATATTTATCTTTTTTGCTTCTAAATCTGGCTTTCTGGATGGCTTTGATGATGCATTTATTATTATATCCTAAGCTTGTAAATACTTTTCTTAAGTAAGTAATCTCCTCTTCAATTTGAAACTCATCTGATATTCTACAGGCTCTAGTAAAGAGGGTTTGAAGAACACCCATATTTTGAGCCAGGTGGTGGTGGGAATCTGCATGAAGGTGATTATCAGTATGTGCCTTCTTTCTGAAAACTTTATGTCCTAGAGATCCATCTATGTTTCTTATGAGGAGGATATCAAGGAATGGGATGCAATTATTCTCTTCAACCTCCATTGTAAACTTGATGTCATCGGATATGCTATTGACATGGTTTAAAAAGTTTTTAAGTTTATCATCCCCATGAGGCGAATCATAATTGGTGTCGTCCACGAACATGATTCAAACTTAGGTTTTAATGTGTAGGTGTCAAGAGCTTTATTTTCAATTTTTTCCAAGAAGATATTGGCTACAATAGGTGATAGAGGTGATCCAATAGCAACTCCTGATGTTTTCTCAAAGATTTCCCCTTGGAAGGTGAAGAAAGTAGAACGAAGGAAGATATTAGCCAGCTTTGCAATTTGGGGGTCTGCCACTTCTTTTACCACTTGGACTACTTCATCTAAGGGAATCTTGGTGAAGAGATGGACCACATCAAAACTAACAATTTTGTCACCCAGATCCAGCTTAACTTGTTTAATGAATTCAACATACTAGCTAGAGTCTTTAATGAAAGAGTTGGTTTTAGCAACTAGAGGGGTTAGGGTGATGGCGACATACTTTTCTAATTTGTATGTGGGTGCTCTAATAGTATTAGACTATAGGACTAAGGGGGACATTAGTTTTATGAATTTTACGGGCCCCATAGATACGAGGAGTAATTTCACTATCGGTTGTAAGGCGTTTTTTTAGTTTATCATCTAAATTAGTCTCTTTAATGGATTTTTTGACAAATATTAGCAGCAAAATATAACCAAATTTGAATGCATCACGTGAGAAACATATATTTCATGAACCATGTAAGTAACGCATAAAGAATCAAAGCACGTAAGGCATCATGAAACACATAAATAACATTATGTAAGGTGGAAACCCTTTTGGGAGAAAAACCACCATCTTATTTTATTTGTAATCACTGACCACCATGAGTGTGTAATCCAAACTTGCAATTCTCGAGGCCACTACTTAATACAATCCACCAATTCCTCAATTTTTTAATGCACCACCTGTTGGAAGCCACAACTCCTTCAACTATGCAGGCCACTGTCTGTGGGAAGTTGTTATCTTTGATATTTTCCCAAGCCACCACTTCTAAAGTTTTCAGGTCATAACCCGAAGGATGCCACCACTCCCTAAATTAGTATGCCACTAATTTCTTGCAAGCCACCTATTACCCACTAAAGAACCCAACCTTCATGTTCTTTTAGCCCACATTTCATCCATTTTCAAACTAGATCTGACTATCCTCTGCACCAAACAAATTTAAGTCTCATTTCATCCTATTTTCAAAATGGAACCACTTATAACCTTCTTAGCTCAACAAAATACATCAACTCTCTCTGGAACACCATGTAATTTTCCTATATAAATAACAACATGAAACCCTAGATCATCTCATTAACAACACTCCAATCAATAACCAACAAGCTCACTCAAACTAACAAAATAGTATCACCTTACTAAGCTCTTTGCGATATGTAGATTCACCATCCAAGATATAAAAATTAGTGTTTCATGAATACTATGATAGTATAGGGCTATTAATCATATGGAGATTAAAACAATACATTGGATCACACTCAACCATACCACACATCTCTCCTCATCAAACTCAACAACAAAATCTAGCACAATATTTTTCCATCGATACATCAGTCATTCAAATACAAAGAATATATCAACAATACATCACATGGCATCTACAACAGTTCTCTAATATCAGCATACCATAATATAGACTGCACAATGCTACAACTCCATGCATGACCCCTACAACAACAATGATATGCATGCAAACATTGTTAGCATAATAGTATTTTGTCCATACTCTACCACTCTATTGATCTCTATTGCACCTATTCAATGATCTCTTGACAGAAATTAATCACTTAACTCATGGTTTTCAAAAAGCATAACAAAAATTTCCACAATGCTCTGACCATTTGCATTGTCATTCTCGGTTAGCTAGATATTCATGCTCCAACACACAAGAATTTGACCACTGATTTCTCATTCGATCACCAAATTGCATTGGGTGTCTATAGGAATACCATGTGCACTTTCTTTGTCTCTTCATCAAAACTCACATTGAACCAACATACTAACACAATATCACACCGTCTGTCACTCCATCCCTCTCATTTTTCATCATATCTAACCTCAGAGATGATCCACAACAAAATTATTTAACAAATGTTACAGCACAATTGCATTCATTTACATCACCATGAAGGAACAAATCAAACATTAATCTCATTCCATACTTGGTAGATCAGATCAATGCTACTAACACAATACTTAATGATTAATTGTATTTACAAAACATCTAGAGACCAATTAAAACTTATTTTGATCACTTTAAAACCTTGGGTAAATCCATAATAAAACCACATTGTATTTTTCTATTGCACCTACATGAGAATGTCGTGGGCATAGAATAGGAAGCATATAGAAAGTGTCATTGGAAACATGTGAGAATACTACGACAGTGAGCAGTATCACTCTATGATAATGTCTGCCTACGAAAACCTTTGTTCACATAAAAAAATAAATCCTCTCTACCCAAATCTACTTCCACCTTCATCACCACATCCCTAAGCACTTGTATACACCTTTCCAACCTCTGCAACAATTATGATCATAAAATCATCATATATAATACCACTCAGACTATTGACATCAATGGCAACACAACTAGCTCTATGATTGACATCAATGCCATCACCATGTTGCCAATAATATCCCTCTTTGGCATTGATGACAACCTACAACCATAACACGAAACTAATCTTCTACACTAATACGCAATCTTCTTTGACTCACTAATATTCACTCTCCACTAGTGGTTATCTCACTCTTCCCATTTGAAATCAATGGAAAAGGGTAATCAAGTCTCACTGAATACACCATCGTGACATGAACTAAACACTGCTAATACCATTTAACAACCTTGGTTAAAATTCCATGTAAAAACATATAAGGCCAGGGTGATGGGACATGTATTCCAAACTGAATGGTGGGCAAAAAAATCCTAGTGAGTGTTCATTTGGTTTATTATGGCGAAAGTAAATTGGCAAAGGCAATGGATAAGGCTTTGGAAAGGCACGAGGCATTAATTAACATTTATTTAAGAATATATTGGAAATTACGAGAAAAGGAAGGTGAAAGGTCATAGGCTACATGTGAGGAGGAAATTGAAGGAAAATAATGGAAAATGAAGAAAATAGAGGAATCATTCATAAAAAGGCTTATGAGGATCAGTGAGTAAGCTTGGTCAGTTCAGTGTTGGAGGTCTCTCATTATTCTCTCTCTCTCTCATACTCTTGGATACTTAGAGTTTTCTTGGAGCACTCTTGGAGGGTGTGACATACTTGGATTCTTGGAGAAAGAAGGCAAAGGAAGAGTAGGAAGGTGCAACAGGGCATCACGATCAACAACTACATCATATTTTCTTGCAGGTACTAAGTTTCATGTATGTTTCCTTCACTAGTTTTGGAATGCATGGAAAATGCATGTGGTTTCTTGGTTGTGATATGTCATTTGCATGGAGGATGGATAGAATTGATAGTGGATTGCCTAGGCTTGCCATTTCTTAAATAGCCATGGATATTGTGGGTTTATTTCCTTGTTTTGTTTTGTTGGTTCTCATGTTACATTAGCTTGGGTTGAGTTACTAGTCTTGGAAGCTTGGTTGGAAAAAATTCTCTGGAGCCATGGATGGCTGGGATAAAGACCGATCTGATGATGGTTTTGGTGATGTATGACTATGAGGTGGAATCATTGTTTGATGGGTTGAGGTGGATGGCCTCTAGAAGCCCTGGATGGTTTTTGATTGATGTGTTCTATGAGATCCCACATTCAAGTTTGGAATCTGGCACAAGGGTGAATGGTTGAAGAGAGATTTGGCTCAACCATTCTATGGTCAGGTGGAACACGGAAGTCCCATCCTAGGTTTGGACTTTTCATCATCAGTAAGAGGTTATTTCTCTTTGTATTTCTATGATATTATACTGGATTATATGTGGTTTTAGGGTTGTGATTTCATTGATATTTGTGTCCCTATTATGTTCGTTATGTATATTTTTTTATGAGAGCAGTTATGTGTGGCTCTCATCATGTTTCTGCCTATAAATAAATGAGCAATGTATCTATGACCTAATGGATGGAAGGACAGTTAATGTGTTAAGGCATCAATACTTCATGGAGAATCTCAGATAAGTATGAGATCCCTATAGTCATATTTGTTATTTACACATGTAGTTTACACTTTCGTGATATGTTTGACGAAATACCTAACATGGATAGTAGGGGTCTAGTCAATGTCTTAATCAAGTATTTTCTTTAGTATTGTCATTTCTATGTTGCTTTACTATTCTAAAGATGTTATTCCATTCTGAGCAGTGACCTAGGCCTTGGGCCTGAAAAGGTGTCTTAAATAACAAGGAAGCTCGCAAATAACTGGACAAATTGGTCCCTAGATGCTAGTAGGAAGGTCTATGAGAGCGATTAGAGGACCTTGGAAGCTAGCATGCCTATAGCATGAGAGAAAATGGGGGTTAGGTTGTCAAAAATCTTAGTGGGAACTAGGGGCAAGCTGCCTGAAGTGTTGGCATGGTTCTCAGGGGTCCTGTAGCTGATGTGGAAGGTCTGTATGGTGTGTTTCCATCGGTTCTACTTCCTTAATGTTACTTAGGAGGTTGAATCATATCGTAGCAGCCTCTCATCACATGTTTACCCCGACTAGATGGTTGCTTGGGTAGATGTGGGAGGAGAGGGTTACTGAGTGGTATCATAGCATGGTTAACCGCTCGGACTAGATGGGTTGCGTGTTGGTCATGCATTCATGTTGGTTTCATATGTGTTTCTTGTGTTGTAAGACCACGTGCTTGTTGCATTTGCATGGTCTTGATCATGGTTATAGTGATGTTGCCATGTCAAGGTTGAAGGTGTTGTCATGGAGTATGTCTTCATGTGTGTATGGTTGATTATGCATTGTTATGCACATCATTGTTCACATGTTATCAAGTGCATGTGATGTCGTTGTTGTTGTCATGCATGAGGTCATGGTGTATGTAGTTGATGTGGTCATGCATTGACGAATAGACTCTAGCTAGAATGATGTGTATACGGTTTTGTACTCATGTGTTACATGTCTATATTCAATTTTTATACATGTATGGTCTTGGTTATAGTTATGCATGAATATTAGGTCAAACATTGTGAAGTAATTGTGTGCAATTTAGGTCATCATGGTCCTATTGGTTGTTATGATGCTAATATGTTGGCTGAGATAGAGAAGGAGATGAAGATCATCACAATGAGGTTGCAGCATTAGACTTTGTGGTAATAGCAAATCATCATACACATAATGTATGTTTGGCATATAGGTATGTAAGTTAAGGATTGTAAATGCATTAGGTTTATATACATTAGGTTTATGTACATGAATAATGTAAATTTTGAAATGGGAATTAATACGACTACCCATTCTTTTGAGGTAGCAAAAAAATCAACCGATTTTGAAAAGTGCTAATTCAGAACACACACACACACACACATATTTTAGCATAGTTTTTGACATTTTAAATTTTCGTATGTACATTATTTTTAAAATGTTAGTGACTTTCATGTTGATTTTAAAAAGTGTTGATGCAACACTAAACCCTTTTTTTAGAAGACTTATTTTTTGACTTTAATTTTTATAATGTATTAAATGCGAATAATTATTTTTTAAATTTAACAATTTTTGAAGTAGTTGTCTTCTTCATGTTTTTTTGTTTTTCTTTTCTATTTTTTTTTGTAGTGATATCTTTATTTTTTTGCATAGTAAAAACAAAAGGTCCATATTTTGAAGTTTCGATCTTCTATATATTTATATATTGTTAATTAATATTTCAATGCACATTAAATAATTGTCTCTAAAAAACACAACAATTTTTAATTGTTGACAAAAATAAACATTTTGAATATAAATATAACAAAAAAATTACAAATTTTGAGATCTTTTTTGCTAAAAATGACATATCAAATTAACAATTTTTATAGGAAAAAATTAACAAAAAATTGCTAAATAATAGCATCTTTTATGAATTTCATGTCAAAAAATAACAATAATCACAATTTTTTTCAAAAAATAATGATCCACATAAAAATTAAAGTGAAAATCACATAATAAAAATATTAAACATATAACAACAATAACTGAATACTTATTCTTCTCATAAAATGTCAAAGTCAAAACATTACAAGTATAACTAATTAATAGTTACAAAAAATGATCTTGATTTCCAAGCATAACGTAAATTTAATCAATATTATCAAGTAATCCAAACTCTTCATATTCTAGAGTTTCATCATTGTCTTCTTCCATAATATTTTACATTTCAGTTTGTTCATTTTCCTCTTCTAATGGATCTTTGATGTCTGTGAATCTCCCAATGTATTCCTTTCCAATCATTCCATCTAATGGTGGTTGAGGTTCCTTTGCCTTTTTTTTCCACACGTGATTCATTAAAATCCCCTTTCCTCAAACCAACTTCTTGCATTGCATCTGGAAGAAATTGAAGATAATTAATTCTTTGTTGAATAAATTTTCACTGTACTGAGTCTTTTTCAATGACAATGCAATCTATTCCTTTGTGTAGACAACATGCTACTGTTGTACCTAATCATCAAGTACCAAATAAATAATCAAGTAAATTAGTATAATTACATAAAAATTAAAAAAGAAGATATTGAAATTCAATTTTATATAATATAACTCATCTGAGCATGAGAATAAATCCAAAACCCAATCTCCTTCATTTGAATATAAACCTATAAGATAGTTAATCAATGGCCACGATTTTTGATAAATGTTAACTAACTCTCATTTTTCTTCTTTATCTTCACATGTTATTTCTTTTACAACAACATCATAAACTAGTACTTGACTATGACTCTTTCCATCTACTTGATTAAGAAGCATAGGTTTATAGTTATCATCTTTTGTCCAACTTTCAACATGGATGAACTCACAATGACTTATAATTGTTTGATCTCCATGGTTAATTAGATTTGACTTTTGCCTGTAACATGAAATAGTAAAAGTTCAATTAACTTGTACATGAATTATTTTCTAAATATTAATCAAACACACAATTTCAACATCTTACCATGTAAGATGCATCCTTGAGTTTTCTTTTCCCTTGAAGATTCTCAACAACATTGAAAATTGTGTGTCTGAATGAAATGTCACAAATTTACATAATGGTGATGTTGTCACTTCTACAAATCCCCCAACCACTTTACTAAGAGCTTTATAAATATAAGGGTCACTATCATACTCAATGTTTGGGATATTTAAACCATGAGGAATATCTACAATAACTAGGGAATAATCCCTTTTAGGTATTAGTTTTGCAATGCCTTCACAATCACCTTGTATTATTTGATATTGGATAGTATCGAGCCCATTCCAAATTAAATGAGTAAGACTAGGATCAAGTTCAACATTACTAAGATGCTACTTTTTTGATAGAGGAGGAATGACCTGTTATAGAGTTTTGTGAACCCAATGTTTCGGACTACTAAGTGAGTCCATCATCAGGGGATGTGTCAATAGATTTTAAGATATTAATGATGTATCCAGGAGCTGTATTTCAGAGTATATATATGGGTTATGAAAGGAATACTATAAGAAATTTAGTCGGCCAATATCTTATTAGTTTGTTAATATAATATATCTAATATATATATATTATATATATATTATATATATATATATATATATATATCATATATTATATATATATATATATATATTATATATATAATATATATATATATATCTTTTAAGATGCTATTTTCTGATCTTTCATCTTAAATTTTTTCAATAAAGCTTTTGAAACTATCTGGTGTTCCATTTGCATCCTTCTTCATTTTGAATGAAATAAAAAAATATATGTATAAGTTATAAAATAAAAAATAGTATACACATGAATAAAAATGAATGTATAAATCAACATACATTTTTAAATGTAAGATAAAAATATTTTAGTGTTGATGTAGAACTTGAATCTGGGCAGTTGCATACAACATCATCCCAACTATATTCATTTAATAATTTAACCATCTGTTCTTGTATTCAATGTAAACCAAGCTACACACCCATTGTATCACGGGCGGGCACACCCGGGACACAACAGCCCCATGGCATGCAAGGGATCTGATCTAAGAATAGACCCCCTAGCCTAATGGGGGCTGATTCTGAGAATCAACCCACTACTTGCTAGGGGCCATTGTGCCTTGAGTAGGCGCATCTACTGGTAGCACAGTGGCCCCTTGGCAGGCAGGGGACCAATTCTAAGAATCGACCACCAGCCTACTCGGGGCCAGTTATGCCCCAAGTGGGTGAAACCACCAACGACACATCGACCCCCTTCTAGGGGGTGATTCTCAGAATTGATCCCCTTTCTGCCAAGGGGACACTATACCACTGAGGGGTGCATCATAGGTAGGGGACTGAGAATCAACCCCCTGTTTGCCACTTGACCATTGCTCCCCCAATGGGCGCACCCAACCATGGGCATGCCCGCCAGCAGGACGATGGTCGTGCAAGCTGGAAATCTTGTTGTGTCGTAGGCAGGCACACCCACCCAAGGAACAAGCATTGTGCCTATACCTTGGGTGCGCATTCCTGCCCATGACACATCAGGTAGCAACTGCCTAGAAAGCGGGTGGTCTATTTTGACAATCACCCCTCTGCTTGCCAGGGGGCCAATTGCTGGGGTTCTATTTTGGGAATATTCCCCCTGGCAGGTAGGAGGTATATTCTCAAAATCGGCCACCTTTCTCCTAGGGGATCATCTTGCCATTGTTGGGCCCACCCGCCCAGGGCATAGTAACCCCCAGGCAGGAATGAATCAATGTCTTAGCAGGAAGGTGGTCGATTCTTAGAATCGGACCTTGGCAGGCGAGGGGGTGATCCTTAGAATCAATCCCTTGGCTTGCCAGGGGTGATTCACAACTAGCGAGCCAATTTTGAGAATCGTCCCCTTGGCAGGCACGGGCCGATTGTCAAAATCTCCTACCTACATGCCAAGGGACGGTTGTGCCCAAGAAAATCATGCCCACGACCGGGCAGTTGACACGCCTTCTGTACTGTGGGCGGGCATTCCCATGGCACGACGCACACTCCCAAGGAATAAGCACAATGCTTGTGCCTTGGGAAGGCATGCCCGACTGTGGGTGTGCCCATTCGTGGCACAATGGGCGAGCTAAGCTGCACACCCACTGTGACACGAGAGGGTATGCCCATGGTTGGGCACGTTCACCTGGGGCATAATGAACTCTTGGCAGGTAGGGGGATGATTCTTCCCCTACTTGCTAGGGGGCCGATTCTGAGAATCGGCCTGTAGCAGGCCAGAGGGCCAATTCTGGGGCCGATCAATCGGTCCCCTGGTAGACATGGGGTTGATTATCAGAATCAACAACCTTCCTACTAGGAGGCCACTATGGGGCAGGTGGACATGCTCGCCCAGGGCACGATGGCCCCCTGGTAGGCAAGGGTCGATTCTCATAATTAGTATTGGTCCCTCCCTACCAAGGGGTCGATTCGGGGAATAATTCTAGGAAGCATCTGCGAATCATTTAGGAATCATTCCAAGAATCGGCCCCCTAATAGACAGGGGGCTGATTCTAAGAATCAACCTTCTTCCAGTTAGGGGGACGATTCTCAAAATCAACCTTCTTCCAGCCAGGGGGCCACTGTTGCGCCTGTTGCACCCTTGGGCACACCTGCTTGTGGCATAGTGTCCCACTCGAAGGAAGGGGGCTGATTCTAAGAATCGAGGGTCGATTCCGGTAATCGTTCCCTGGTAGGCTAAGGGGCCAATTCCCGAAATCGACCTTGGCAGGTATTGGTGGCCCCCTAGCCACTATAGGGACGCTTTGCGCTTGGCCATGGGTGTGCCCACCCGTGGCATGATAGGCGTGCAGACTGCAATGTTCGCTATGCTGCGGGCACTGTGCCTGTGACTTGGGTGGGCATGATCGCCTATAGAAAAATGAATATGAAGGCATACCCATGGTTGGGTGCACCTACCTCGGGCACAATGATCTCCTAGAAGGTAGGGGGCTGCTTTTCCCCAAGTGGGCACACCCACCAGTGGCAAAGCGACCCTTTGATAGGCAATGGGTGGATTCCCCTTGCGTACCAGGTGGTCGATTTCCAGGGGATGATTCCAGGAATC
Organism: Pinus taeda; assembly: GCA_000404065.3. Taxonomy (NCBI): domain Eukaryota; kingdom Viridiplantae; phylum Streptophyta; class Pinopsida; order Pinales; family Pinaceae; genus Pinus; species Pinus taeda. The sequence goes on from APFE031174745.1 coordinate 11,691, forward strand.
GTACCCCTCACATGCACGTGGCTAATTCTTAGAATCAACCACCTTACTATGAGGGGGTCGTTGTGCCGACGGTGTGCGCGCCTACTTGGGGCATAATGACCTTGTGACATGCAGAAGGTCGATTCTCAGATGGACCCCATGCCTTCTAGGGGGTTGATTATGAGAATCAGCCCTTGGTAAGCTAGGGGGCCAATTGTCACTATCGACCCCTCACTTGCCGGGGGCCGGTTCCCAGAATCCGTCCTTGGTAGGCTAGGGGGCCAATTCCTACAGGGGCATATTTCGGACATCAGCACCCTGGCGAGAAAGCATTCAATTCTAAGAACTACCCCCATGGCAGGAAAGTAGTCAATTTTGAGAATCAGCCCCCTACCTTCGAGGGGGTCACAGTACCTATTGCTAGGGGCTGGTACCTGTTAGGTGTAGGAATTACACTTAAGCAACTCCTCAACACTTAATTGTCAAACCGAGGGATCCGTGAACTTAGAGATGAAGCACAGGCAATGCCAGAGATGGTATGAACCTTTCTGATGTAAATTCATACCTTCTTAAATAGGAACTTGCAGAATAGAATTGGAAAGAGTAAAAGACAACTGAATCATCAAAGTAATCTAGTGCTGGAACAAGAAAGAATGCATTTGCAAAGGAATCAAAATAAAAAGACAATCACTCCAACTGATCAATATTTAATCACTAAGTATATGCTTATATTTCTCTTTAGTAGAAACACTTTTAGCAATCTTGTAAAGTGGCCCTTAAACTTGCTTTCTTAAATATTTCCTTCTTGCACAGGCACAAAGATTTATGCGAGAGGTATAAGTTGTGTCTTACCAAAGATTCTTGACTTCATGCAAGGGATTGAACCTCAAGGGTTCTGAGCACTTGGATCCTATGACAAGAAACCAGTTCTTGCACCTGAACAGAGTTCCTTGCACTTTGTTATCGGTTCTCAAAATAAGCCTTAACTATTGCAAATGAAATTTAATTGCAGAAATAATTTGCACATGTAAATTTTTCCAATCTTAACTGTATGTAGAATAGAAGTAAATAACCATAACTGGAAACAATCACTAAAGAATCAACCTTCCATCTGCATATATATATATATATAGTACTTAGGAGAATGGAAAATAAACATTACATGAAAGAGACTAAAAATACTTGTTGCAGCACACCAATGTGCATTGGTGTAGGTTCATTTCTCCTGGTTGGACCAGGTGAGGAAAACCAACCGAAATAAATCACATGAAAGGAAATTGTAGGAAAGGATTAATCACACTAATGTGCACTGGTGCAAGTTCATTTCTCCTGCTTGGACTAGGGGGGGAAAACCATCTAAAATAAATTGCATGAAAGGAAATTGTAGGAAAGTAAGTCTAACTAATTCACACGACGGATCCGCTCACACTTTGGCAGGAATATATGTGCATGGAAATAGAATTCAATTAAATCACACTTCAACAATAATAACACATAAATAATACGAAACCGAAAATAGTGTAAACAAGCTGGGTTGGCTGGGCCCTAGCCAACCATCTCGTTTCCCATCTAAGAAATGACACTACTCAGTAATTTAGATAAGACTCATTGGCTTAAAAGAATAGATAAGATTTGAAAAAGCATGAGGTGGAGCTCCTTCTTTCTATTAATTCGCAAAGGAAAAGTACTTCATGGAATACAGAGTCCAGCCCAGATTTGGGCGATAACAAAAATATACAATACACTTTGAACATAATGCTGTTATCTCCTCTATCTGCTAATGTCCTAATTCTATTTACATTCTGTGATTTATAGACTGTCGGCCCAAGGCCATAACTACTAAACTTAGTACAGGCCATTTGGTCAGCCATTTACATAACAAAATGTAGATTTTAGCCTCTCGGCTTTTAAATATAGACAATTGAACTTGCTCGCCGTGGGCCGAATCTTCAACTTCCGTTCAAGTAATTTGCAACTTCAGTCTTGTCTTTGGCTGATTTGGTCTTTGTGGCCAACGATGCACAAAACATGGTGGCAGTTAGGGAAGTCTGGATCTGCTGTGCAGATTCACTACACTATCAATAGTACGAGATCCGATCCTGCACTTAAATCAACAACCATGTTAAGTGGCTTTATTTACCAAGTATTTATCTGAGATAAGGATAAGTTACAAAAGTGCATTAAAAGTAAGAAATATGAATTAAATAATTAATTAAATGCTAAATTGAAATAAAATATGAAAAATAAAGTACATGTGGAATATATCACCATGCTTGGACTAGTGCAGCATGAGGGTATGTGAAAAGGGTAAAACATAGGAAAATAGTTGTGGTTTATAAAGGGAAAAGGTTTGGTAGGGGGGCATTGTACTAACTATGGATGAACCCTTCCAGGGCATAGCAGCCCCCTAGCAGGCAGGGGGATGATTTTTAGATTTGACCCCCTAGTAGGCAGGGGTTGATTCCTCTTCTGGGAATCAACCCGCGGTAGGCTTAGGGGTTGATTCTTGGCCCCTTAGCAGGTAGGGGCCGATTCTAAGAATCATTCCCCTCAGTTAGAATCAGTTGTCTGGCCTGCCAGGGGCTTATTCTATGATAGGGGGCCATTGTGCCCTGGGTGGGTATGCCCGACCGTAGGTGTGCCCACCCATGGCATAATGGGCTTACTGGCCTGCACATCCACTATGTTGTTGGTGGGCACGCCCATGACTGGGTGAATTCGCTTGGGGCATAGCATACCCCTGGCAAGCAGGGGGTAACCCGCCTACCTTCCAGGAGGTTGTTGTACCCTAGGCGGGTGCGCCCATCAATGGCACAACAACCCCTTGGTAGGCAGGGGGCCGATTCTCAGAATCACCCCCTTGTCTGCCAAGGGGCTGATTCATAGAATCGATCCTTGGTAGGCTAGGGGAACGATTCTCAGAATTCCCCCTTGGCCTGCCAGAGGGAAATTACCTTAATTGGATGCCTGACAGGTAGGGGGCTTATTCTGAGTATCACCCCCTTTCCTGCCAGGGGGCCATGCCCATCGTGCCATGGGTGGGTGCGCCCAGGGAATAATGGCCTCCTGGAAGACAAGGGGCCGATACTGTGTATCACCACCTTGCCATCCAAGGGGATGTTATGTTGTAGGTAGGCACGCCTGCCCACTGCACAACAGGCATGCAAGCATCCATGCTTGTAATCCCCCCCCATAGGTAGGCCCTCCCAAGGCACAGACGCCTATTCCTTGGGAGAGTGCAAACGACTGTGGGCATGTCTGCTTGTGGCATAATGGGCATGCCATTTTTCATGCCATTGTGCCGTGAGTGGGCACATTTGGTTGAGACACGACGACCCCCTATTAGGTAGGGGGTCAATTCTAGGAATCGACCCATGGTAGGCTAGGGGGCCGATTCTGGGAATCAACCCTTGGAAGGCTAGGGGGCCGATTTCTTAGGGCTGATTTAGTGAATCAACCCCCTCGCAGGGAGGGGGTTCATACCTTCTTCCTAGGGGTTTGTTATGTTGACGGTGGGCATGCCCGTCTGGGGCACATCGTCCCCTTGGGTGGAAATAGGTCGTTTCTCAGAATTGGCCTCCTGACAGGTAAGGGCCGATTCTGAGAAATGGCCCCTCGCAGTCCAAGGGGTTGATTCCTTGAATCAAACCCTCTCCTGCTTAGGGTTGATTATGAGAATCGGCCCCCTACCTGTTAGGGAGCTGATTTTAGGAATCAACCCCCTAGCCTGCCAGGGGCTGATTTTGAGAATTGGCACCTTGGCAAGTATGGGGATGATTATGAGAATCAGGCCCCTACCTGGAAGGGGGATGTTGAGCCCTAGGTGAGCCGAACTGGCCATTTTCGTGCTTGTCCATGACACAATGAGCATGTAAGACGACACACTTGATGTGCCACGGTTGGGCACACCTACAACTGAGTGTACCTATCAACAACACAACAACCACATAGAAATCTTGGGGTTGATTCTAGGAATCGTCCCCTTGTAGGTTAGGGGGAAGATTCTCAGAATTTCCCCCCTACCTGCGAGGGGATGATTCCCATGCAGGGGGCCTATTTTGAGAATTGGTTCCCTGCCTATCATGGGGTTGTTATGCCTCAAGAAAGTGCCCTTGGCCATGGGAATGCCTTCCCATGTATCAACACACCCTCCCAAGGCACATGCATAGAGCATGTGCCTTGCGCTGGCACGCCTAGCCGTAGGCGTGCACAATGACCCCCTGGTAGGCAGGGGGATGATTCTGAGGAAAAGGAGGTGGGCACGCACATGTCTGGGTGTGCCCACCCAAGGCAGCTTGAGCGGGCGCGCCATGTGGTGGGCATGCTCGTCCATAACATAGTGGGCATGTTGGCTTGCATGTTCATTGTGTTGCGAGCGGGCATGCCCATGACCAGGTGTGCTTTCCCGGGGCTTAGTGGCCTAATGCTCGCCGGGGGACTTTTGTGCCCCAAGTGGGAACCATTTAGGGCACAACAACTCCCTGGTAGGCAGGGGGCCGATTCCGGGGATCAGCCCCTTGAAAGCCAAGTGGTTGATTCTCCTAATATATTAGATATACATTTGAGTACTTTGATATTTATAATTGAGTTTGGTGGGAGTCTTTTTTTCAATAATCAGAGTGATATCATTTCAAGATCAACAAATAAAGATATACTTTTGAAGAATCCATTTATTTGGCCACAAAATGTGTTAAATGAACATGGGAAAGAAACATTGTTGCAAAACAACAATCTCAAGGTATTATTAATTCTTCACAGGTAGAGGAAAGATAAATGTATATTGGTTTAAGAAGATCTCATGCACAATGTGAATTCATGGAAGACCTTTACAAGGGTTTAGTACAACATATTAAGGAGGGTTGCATGATCGCAGTGTTAGCAGATGGTGATGCCAATGGCTACCCATTATGGGTTTCCAAGTTTATAAAGGTCATTATAGAAAATGAAGATGTTGTAGGTGTTCAAGTACATTGGTATGCCATAAACACACACCCATTCAATGGTGTGTACAATCCAGAGATGGTAGTTGATAAAAGAATTGGCAGAAAGAGAAAAATAAAGGGTACAAATATAAATCATTCCTACATAGACCTCTTAAAATTGGATGATTTTGACATACGTGTTTATGACTTCAATTTAACAAAGAGAGGAACTCTTCGCGTTAGGATGATAGATATTATGAAGAGGTTTCTACCAGAAGATACAGTGTTGGGATAGGAGTTTGCTGAACCCAGTCATAGGTCTAGAAGAGTTTTGAAAACTGAAATAGTGGGCATGCATGTTGACTCAGATGGGGCACTAGTTGATGAAAGAGAAGAATATGGAACATCTTCATTTGCATCCAGTCATTCATATGAAGATGTGAATTTTGATGGCGTGTAAGAAGATATGAGTGATTTTGAATAATTTTCTAAGAGAGTTTATATACTGATGTTTGCATGGTATCTTGAAATAAATTTTTTAATTTCCATATGATGTTACATGAAGTTATGAGTCATTTTTATGTTTTTTGGATTATATGTTTTAATTATGATGAATTTATTTGTTTAGAATATCCACAATGCAACAATAACTTAGAGAAATAATTTATGTTTCATTTAATCTAAAAGTATTTAGATTTTGATTAATTTAGTCATGTAATATGTTCATAATGTCATGGTTAAAACTATGATGAAAACTTAAAGTTTTTAATTCTATGGTTGAAAATTTGTCAATTTTTTTTTTTTTTTATCTTTAATGTTATGGTTGAAAGCAATTATAATTTTAGCGATATTTAGTGTCATGTTAATATATGTTTAACGACATGGATGAAAATTGTTGGAATTTTAATGTGTTTTGGATCCCATTATTTTATCTTTAACGCAATTACTAAAAAATGTTGAAATTAATCCTGGGAAAGAAAAATGTTATTCTACCAACAACATCAGTGTGTTTTTTTCATTTACTTTGTACAAAAAAATTGGTTTTACTACCATTTTTTAAAAATGTTAAAAATTAACCCTAAAAAAATAAAACATCATTCTAGAATACACAAATTTCTTTTCTGGGTTGTTTTTCATGTTTTTTTGGGGGTTTTTTGGCTACAGTTCTTGTTTTGAGTTTACAGTTTCCATTTCAAAGTTTGCATTGTTAATGTCTTTTGATGTTATAGTTACAATACATGATAGAGGATAGTTGATTAGTGTAGTCATATGCACATGTATCAGATAGTCAAGAATAATAGTAATTTGTGGTTGTATGCATTGCTATTGTTGTTTTATGTTAGATAACTTGATGACTATGCTTTATGTCATATATTTTTGTGGAGTATGTTAGAGGTTAACTTCTTGTTGTTTTATGCTAATAACTTGATGATTAGGGTTATTACATTAAGATATTGATGTTATATGTGTCATACTAATTTGGGCTGGTCTATGCTCATGGTTAGGGTTATGACATTTAGGTGTGTGTTAGTATGATGTGATATTATGTCGTACTAGTCTAGATTGACTTTGCATATGTGCGAATGATAATTGTGTATGAGTTATGATGTGAACATATTAGTTGGTGACTATTATGGATATCATGATCATATTTGTGCTTGAGATTATGTGTTATGAAGTTATATCGGGATAAGTAGATTGATTGTGCAGACAAGATAACCTCCCTTGAGATACATTAAGGTATAAGCTTGCTTATGCCATCTATTTTGTGCTTGAATGTTGATTAGGTAGTCGATTTGGTGTTTGAGCATGGCACATTTGTAGTTTATTGAATGTTTGATTTATTGTATGATATGAGCATGTGTATATAAGATTTCTTAACAAATTGATATTGTTGTAACATGGTTGTACTAATACATATGTGTTGAGATAGTTGACATGTACTTGAGTTTAACTACATGATAGTTGTAGCATTATGTCTAATGACTATGAGTTGACTATGGATTATGACATGATTGTTAGTCTTCATAAAGGTTGATTATCTTGATATTTGGAATATGTGGTTGACATGTGCGAGCAATTGTAGGATAAGATGCTTGGTATTAGCATGACAAGGTAACAATGGATGTGTTTATATAACTAACATTCAAGTGATGTGACGACACATAATAAAAAGTTAAAAGAAAGGAATTGGGCAAGAATTCTTTTGGTTATGTTTGGGAAACCCTAATTCCAAATGAATGAGTGCTTTGCATATAGGAAGTCTTATTAACCTTGATTTTGTCTGACATTATGTGGATATATACTATAATCATGAGCATGTGTTTGATAGGTATATCAACTAGTTTTCGATTATGGATGGATTCATCAAGGGAATTGGAGCCCCTTGAGAGATGGAATGGATGTGTTGAGTTACAAGGAAATGTGCTTGGCACAACAAGGTAAGGTAACTAGTATGTTGTTATGTTTATTTATGAACTGATAATTATGCATTAACGGCACTATGATGCAGGGGATTGCATGGCAAGTAGACGACCATGAAATTATGAAGAAGGTTGAGGTTGATCTTTCCTTTGGAAGCACTAGGAACCATGGGGATTAAGTCTTGGTGTTTGTTGAGAGTCTTATGACTTTGATTCTTTGGTATTTGTTTGTGCTTGATTTTCATTTTTTTTATGTCTAGTGTATGGCCATACCATTTTGTTCGTGGTGTCATATTGTTATTGGTTTTCATGGTTTTCTTCTTGGTTTTTCTTCTGCTTGCCTTTTAAGTTTTGAGTCTTGGGAACTTTTTGGGAAAAGGGGAAAGTTAGTGGTGCTCGGGGAGATCTGAATGAAATCCAACAGGTAATGTAAGACTCAAATGAAGCTTTGTGAATGAGTAAATGCAGTTGAAGCTAAGACTATGACAGTTAATTGGACTAGTTGGGTTCATTATGGTAAATGGATGGTGGAAGTACATACATGAGAAAGGTAACCAGAAAAGGTAAAGTAAATGGACTTGAGGTGTTAGATGCCTTGGCTATGTTGGGAAACGTTGTTCTCATTGTTGCACATGTGTTGCATGCATAAAGGGAGCTCTCTTAACCTTGAACTTGATATCTTTTCACTATGTTGTGACCATGATTATGTTGATGTCTATATGTGTATACATGTATGTATGTAAGTATGTTGTGTCTGATAGGGTCATCATGGATCATGATTATTAATGCTAATATTTATATGTATATGTGTGTGTATGTATATCATTGTCTGACAGGATCATGATTGTCTTATGCTAATGTTTATGTATATGTATGTATGTGTCCATGTATATATGTCACTCTCTGACAGGGTTAGCAGGAATCATTCTTATGAAGGAATGATTGCTTACGCAGGAAAATGACATGAAGAGGTTCCTCGTTTATGAGGAATCAAATGGAAAGAATAGTACTGACAAATATACAAGGTCAGTATCATGTGGTTAGGAGTTGATATTATGTGATTATATTCTATCTATGTTATGGACAAGTTATTCCGAGGGATACATCAATAAAATGAAAAGAAGTGTGGTCTGCGACATGCTAGGACAAGCATGGATAAGATGCTGGAAGCAAGCCTGCTTGGTAGAGACAGTGTGGTTTTGGATGTGTGGTACTATTGTTATGCATATCTTGTATATGTTGCACATGTTGCATCTGTGATGTTGTGTGCATGTGGTGTTGTGTATATATAGTGTGTGTACATGTTGTTTATGTAATGTTATGTACATGATGGTATAGATAGTGTTGTGAAAATGTTGGATATGCAGTGTTGGCTATAGATGGTGCTATGTATAGGTTGTACATGCGGTGCTGTGTACATATTGTACTGTGCGTATGATGTATTTTGGCATTGTGTGCATATGGTGCTCTGTGCATGTTGGATATGTCATGTTGTGCACAGATGATGCTATGTACATGTTGGATATGCAAGGTTGTGTACATGTGGTGTTGCATGCATGTTGTACATGTGGTGTTGCGTGCATGTTGTACATGTGGTGTTATGTACATATGGTGTTGTGTGCATGATTGTACAAGTGGTGTTGTGTGCATGTGATGTCATGTACAAGTGATATAAGTGGTGCTCTGTACATGTCATGCATGCGGCACTGTGTACATTTGCTGCCGTGTACATGTTGTGTATGTGGTACTGTGTACATGTGGTATTGTGTACACATTGTACAAGTGGTATGGTGTATAGGTGGCATTGTGTACATGTTGTGTAGGTGGTGTCGTGTACATGTGATACTGTGTACGCATTGTGCTAGTGGTGATGTCTACATTTAGTGTTTGTTGTGTACATGTTATACATATGCTATTGGTGTACATATGGTATTATGTGCATGTTGTACATGTTGTGTGGTGCACATGTGATACTATGTATGTTTATTGTGTAGTTGTTCTGTCGTGACATGCATACTCATTGTGTTGTACTCTATGTAGCACATGTATTTTGTTGTGTTGTACACGGCGTGTAAGTACGTGTATGGTGTGGAGTTATACATCAGGTATAGATGTGTGAGTTTTGTTGTAGATTGGGTGTATGTGTATGAATTTTGTGGTGTCAGACATTATGTGTAGATGTATGTCTTGTGATGGACATTGTGTACGCATACATGTTTTGTTGTGTCATACATCGAACATAGGAGTATGTATTATGTTGTGTTGTACACTGGGTGTAGGTGTATGTGTTGTATGTCAGTTGTCGGTGCATGGTGGGTTATGCCATGTGTGGTTGTATGTGTGTGATGCACACTATGTGTATGTGCACATGGTTGAGGAGAAGGCAATGGGTGTTTTTTGGGTGTGGCAACCGATCGAGAGGGCGTACAGAATAAGGACAAAGGTAGAAGCTAAGGATTGATTAAAGGATAAGTAACAATATTTTATTCAGTTTTACTATGCATGTGATTTATGATTTTGGTTTATGATGGATACATGTCATTTATGATGTTGATCTATGATGGTTGTGTTTTGAGCTAACTTGATGTGATATTTTTATACATGATGATTTGATCAAAGATGCTAGTTTAACTTGTTGTGATAGGAAGTAAACATGATTGCAAGTGTAACTTATTGGCAAGATTCCAATGAGGCATGATGTGAATTTATTTCAATTTATTTTAAATCTAATGGAAGGTATGTGCTTGATACATTTAGCACAGAAATTCCCAATTGGGTGGTTGAAATCGACTGCAAGAATTAGCAGCAACAATAAAAGGAATTAGAAAATGCAACAATATGCTGGTAAAGCATTCAAGAACAGGGCCATTGTAGTACACTGGTAACCAACAATGTCCATTGATTTCAATGAGCATGTTATGATTGGTATGATGGTTTGAAGGCAGGGATATGTCTTGGTTTTTGTATCTTCCAATAGGAGGAAGGCTTGCCAAGGGATGGACTACCCAAGATGGGGGTGCCAGCAGAACATGGAAGATGAGTGACTCAATGGAAGGGGTGACTAGATTCCTGAGGGACTATGTAGAAGAGAAGGGAAGGTCATGCATATATTTGTTTTGGCAATTAGCATTTCTAGATGGAATCAAATGCACACTGGGAGTTCACTCTGGAATTATGAGCCGAAAACTATTCACTCAGAGGACAAGTGGTGCAGGATTATAGTGCTGGTCAGTGGATACAGATTTGACTTTACAATGGATTCTAGAATTCATGGGAAGAATGTGAATCCTAGTACTACATTTGAGGGTTGAGGTGTGATCTTTTGGATTCCCTTGTTGACTGACACAGACATCATATCCTTTTACTTGCTAGTAGAGCAAATGCACATATGTGTATATGTGTGTACTATTATAAATATTGTATTGAGATGGATTTATAAAGCTCCATAGATAGTATGATTAATGCTAGTTGAAGCAAATGTGTATGTGTTTATATGTGGTTACTATTGTAAATACCATAATGAGCTATGTTATAAATCTCCAGTAAATGATATGTTTGTCATGTTTCAGCAGATGGTCATTCTAAATATTGTAATGAGCTATGTTATAAAGATCCATGGGTACTATGTTTTGTTTTCAACCGTCTTGTTGGTTATATGTGTCATTGAGCACCAAGGATAGTGTTCCCCTAAGGGGGGGTTTTCATAACAACCCTGGTTAAAATTCCATGTAAAAACATATAAGGCCACAATGATGGGACACGTATTCCGAGCTGAATGGTGAGAAAAAACATCCTAGTGGGTGTTCATTCTGTTTATTATGGCTAAAGGAAATTGGCAAAGCCAATGGCTATGGCTTTGGAAAGGCATGAGGCATTAATTGGAATTTATTTAAGAACATAATGGAAATTAGGAGAAAAGGAAGGTGAAAGGTCATAGGTTGCATGTGAGGAGGAAATTGAAGGAAAATAATGGAAAATGAAGAGAATAGAGGCCTCATTCATAAAAACGGTTCTGAGGATCAGCAAGTAAGCTTGGTCAGTTCAGTGTTGGGGCTCCCTCATTATTATCTCTCTCTCTCATACTCTTGGATACTTAGAGTTTTCTTGGAGAACTCTTATAGGGTGTGGCATACTTGGATTCTTGGAGTCAAAAGGAAAAGGAAGAGCAGGAAGACACAAGTGGGCATCGAGATCAGTAACTACATCAGATTTTCTTGTAGGTACCGAGTTGAATGTATGTTTCCTTCACTATTTTTGGCATGCATGGCACATGCATGTGGTTTCTTGGTTGTAATATGTCATTAGCATGGAGGATGGCTGGGAAATAGAGAAAAGCTTCACTGAGGCATTTACCTCAAGATGTCAAGATCATTTATCTAAAGAAGTTGACCCCTCTATGCTTATCACCTTCTTGGAAACTTGTACAAAGTTGTTGCATGATAGCAAGGTTGTGAGAGGATTACAAGAACTGATAAATAAGTGTGTTGGTAAGGAAACTGCTCCTGAAGGACATCGTGCAGTCAAAAAGATAGGAAAACATAAGACAATAACAAGGCGCGATATGAGGCTCACCACACAAATAGGAGAATATGAAATGGACTAGGTCATTTTGGATTTGGGGTCGGATGGGAATGGTTTTCCTAAGGAGACATGGAAAATAATGGGGAGACCTGCACTGTAGTGGTCTCTGATTCAACTGAGAATGGAAAATCAACAGAATACTATGCCTATGGGGAGATTACATGGAGTGATAGTAGATATAGAAGGTGTGAGTGCGTTGGCCGATTTCAAAGTGATAGAGATTATTGATGACAACAATCCATATCCCACAATCCTTGGAATCGATTGGGATATCGGTATGAATGGGCTCATCAATTTGAAGAAGTGAACAATGTATTTTGAGAGGAAATCACTCGGCATAGTAGTACCTTTGGACTCTGCAGAAGGACCATGCTACACTAAACCAGTGCACAATTACGAGGAAAACAATGATGATTTGGACTAGATCTATAAGGTAATAGCGCGGGACCAAGATTGGGTAAATTCGATAGCTGATGGATGCATCGCATGGGACTGTGAAAGTTCCTGTACATCAGACTCAGATGAGGAGTTGGAACACTGGCATAATAGGTTGCATGAAGTATCTACGCTGCATTATAATATGATGACTAAATTGCTGCGATGTGTTTCCTCCAAGGTAAGATATTTAACTTATTATGATGGTCTAACTGATGTCAATAAGATGCATTTGAAAGGGAAGTGCCTGAGAAGCATTGCTTCCAAGCATTAGATTTGGCACTGCGTGCTACGCCCGCGAGATGGTGGGGTACGCACAAGGACAATTTCTATGAATGGTGCGAGTATAGGAGAATGATGATATTGCAGTTTGGTTGACCAAAAGTTTGGCTAACAGAGAAATATGATGGAAGGAATGATTCGCACGATCATTTAGCAATATGGACTGAGGTCTATGGGACAGAGCCGCAACCCGAGTGGGTACATTTATTCTGTCACACTTTGGATGTAATACCAATGAATTGGTACCTAGAAACAGAGCTTTGTCATGGCACTAAAGAGTGGGATATTTTGAGACAAGGATTCTTGATGACATTAAACTTTGAAAATGGGTTCGAATGTCTAGAGGAGGCACTGCAGGAGGTTAAGGTAACGATCTTCAGAGTACCATAAGATCTTATGGAATTGATTCAGCTAGATTGGACAGCCTAGCTGCGCCATGAGCTAGAATGCTATAATGTGACTTCCGAAGAAGGAGAGGAGGATCCAAGGAACATCAATATCCCAGAGGGAGAGGGTCACCTTGAAGTTGAATGACCGTATATAGAGAATCCATATATTACAGTGCCACTGAAGACTAGACAAGTGAACATTGGCACAGAGGCGGAACTGAACTTTACAAAGATTGGGGACTACTGGGATGATGCCATAGTAGATAAGGTCACTAAGTTGCTCCACAAGTATCAGGATTTGTTCCCCATGATTTTTTCAGACTTGAAAGGTATCATAGGAGATTTGGGATAATGAAGATTACCTTGAAGCCTGACGTGAAGCCGATTAAGCAGAGGCGATATCGCCTTAATCCGAAGTACAAAAAAAGGGTACACTTAGAAATGGATAAGATGATGGAAGCAGGTATTATTGAACCAGTGGAGGAGTCTAATTCGGTGAGCCCAATGGTGGTCCAAGAGAAGAATCAAAAGAGTGAGATACAAATTTGCATAGATCTCAGAAAGATTAATGATGCTTGCGTTCATGATCCTTTTATGACACCATTCATAGATGAAGTACTGGACAATGTTGGAGAGCAGGAAGCCTATTCATTCACTGATGGGTTCTCTGGGTATCGCGCCAGAAGATAGGAGCAAGACAACCTTCACAGCAGAGTGGAGATGCTTACAGTATACTGTAATGCTGATCCAAGTGGATATTGGTGGCCACCCGCTAATTCGACTTGGATCCCCTCTAAGTGCTTCATGCAGTTTTTTTCAGTTTCCTCAATTATAGCACAATTTACTATTTAGCAGTTTTTCGGGTCCTAAACTTCCGGAGCCGTTTTGAGGCCCTAAACGACGTTTTTTGGAAAATCTACCGCCAGCAATTTCTTTGCCTAAAAATCGTCTTTTCCGTCGTAGTCCTCGGAGAGATCTTTCCAACGGGCTGTCATGCACGTCAAACGGAGATAAGACGACCTATTCGCAACCCCGGGAATTTGATGTACTAACTTACCCAAAAACGGGGCCCACAATTTGGCGTTTCAGCTTCTAGGGTTAGGTTTTGGAATGTGAAGGGTTTTTCCATTGTTTCTCAACAATAAATAGGCCTTCGAGCCTCATTGTAACACAGTTCAGATGCATGTAGCCACACATCTCTTCTCATAGATAAGCTACCATCGCCCTAGCTGGTTTATTTCTATTTCCGGTTGTAAGCATATTTCAGTATTTTCCATTAATGAAATGAAGCGTTATTTCTGTTGCATCTTTTTGTATATGGTTATCTCTGTATTTTATTGCATTCCTATTTAAGTCTGGATCAATAATCCTGCACCAGTACAAAAATTGTAAACAAAATTCTCATTTTATTAAAAGAAGATAGAGACGATTGGTGTTCATGTGTGATTTTTTGTGTGATGTTCTGTTCTATTTTTACTGCACCTGGTTACTATTTATATGGTTCTGATGCACTGATCAAAGATCAATATATGATGAATTAACTGAATCATAAGTATATTGGATATAAGCTAGTTGTATTAAACACAGTTGCGTGTACACGTGGGTTCCCTTAACTGAAGTAGCATATATGAATCTGATTATGGAAATGAAAGATTATTGATTTGATAATACTGATTCATGCCCCCTTCTCTCGGTATTATTTCCAACAATTGGTATTAGAGAAGGTCCTTTAGAAGAAGCTTGTTCACTTGAAAGGAAGATCCATCATCATGAGTAATCAAGAAAGTGGGGGATCCATTAGACTGCCAATTTTTGATGGGAGAAACTTTGTTTACTAGAAGGTAAGAACCACAACCTATCTTCGATCTCTTGGAATAGATGTCTAGGAAATCGTGGAAGGAGGATATGCTTTTTCATCAACAATTCTATACATGCAATAGGTAAAAAGCAATATGAAACCAATGACAAGCTTGTCAATACATTATTGTGGAGTCTGTCACAATTATAGTTTGTCAAAGTTATGCAGCTCCAATCAGCCAAAGAAATATGGGACAAAATCATTCTAAGCTACGAAGGAGACTCTCAGGTAAAACGTGCTAAACTGCAAACTCTCAGAATTCAATATGAAACTCTCAAGATGCACAATGATGAAACTGTAGCTAGTTACTTCTTACGTATAGATGAGATCATAAATTGCATGAAGAATCTAGGTGAAGAGATAAAGGAAGTTACCTTAGTTGAAATTTTTTTAAGATCCTTATTTGCTAAATTTGAATCAAAAGTATCTGCCATAGAAGAAAAGCAGGATCTACAAACTATTACTATGACACAACTTCACAGAAGAGGAGGTCCATCAGATATGAGAGAAGCTACATTTAAAGCTTCAACAAAAGGGAAAGAAGAACTTAATGAATTAGGACATATTTCAAAAGAAGAAGAGGAAGCGAACTTTGTCAAGAATCTTCAATTGGGTTCTGGTAGAGTTGGTCATTATGCTCCCAAATGTCCTCATAAAGATAAAAATGATAAAGGGAAGGAAACTGCAAAATGGAATAGAAAACAAAGTGTAAGTAAAAATAACTACTATAGTCATGAAGATAGCGATGGTTTATCAAATAGTGATGAATATGAAAATAGAAATGACTATAGACTTCTCATGGCTTATGAAGATGATGATTTTTTGGATGCTTTAGATGAATATGACCTTTATGAAGAAATATCTAAACTAAAAATTTGTTTATAAGAAAAGAGTATGATTATAGATACCCTCACATTCCAACTTGCTGAAAGAGAAAAACACAATGAAAAGCTAGAATGTGAATTTCTGGATCTAAGAAAGGATCTTGAGAAAATAAAAGCTCTCAATCTTAGATTTTCTAAAGGATCAGAAACCTTAAATGAAATTATCAAAGTGCAGTGCTCCCCTCTGATAAAGATAGGGCTTGGATACACTGAAGAAACATCTCAATCAAAAAAGCTGTCAACCTCCACTAAAAGCTATCGTGATGTAGCAAAGAGTAGCGAATAGTTCGACAATCGTCAGCAAAGGCATAAAGTAGATCACTAGGTGAATTAGGCTCAATTTACTTAAAGGATGAACATAGGCCACAATCAACCTTAGGTAAAACACACTCAATTTGCTTCAAAGAATACCAATCAACAGGTTAGTAGGAGGAACCTCAACTACAATCAACAAATCAGTAGATTCAATAATCACAAGAACTTCCTTAATGGTCAATGTTTCTCATGTTATAATTTTGGACACAACGCTACTCAATGTGTTGCTTACAAAACTATCATGACTAGAGAAGCACGAAATCAAAGAAATGTGATAGGGATTAAGAAAAGTTCCTATAATAGCTTTTCTCTTCTTGAAAATGAAATAGAATGCTCAATCTGTAACAACTTTGGCCATGAAGAATCTGAATGCAGGAGTAAATTTCGGCAAATAGCTCAAAAAGAGAAAACTCCATTAAATACCAAAATATGGAGAAAGAAAGAACCACAAACAGCAAGATGTGGTATAACCTTGGATGCTCAAAACACATTACAGGTGACAGAGAAAAACTACACTCATATAATGCCTTAGAAAAGGAAAAGAGTGTCTCATTTGGAAACAACACTCCTGTTGTCATAAAAGGCAAAGGGTCTATCTTCTTGAAAGAAAAATTTAAAGCTGGAAATGTTATGTATGTTGATGGCTTAAAGCATAATCTGTTGAGTGTGAGTCAAATGTGTGATCAAGGAAATGAAGTAGTGTTTCGATCAAATGGATGTGTTGTTCATGAGCTTCATACAGGAGAAACCATGATTAAAGGGACAAGAAATCCAAACAACCTATACATATTCAAGAGAGGCCAAAAACAGTGCTATCTAAGAAAAAATGATGAAAACTGGCGATGGCACAGAAGATTGGAACATCTAAGCTTTTGTCAAATAAGAAAAGCATGCAGATTCCAGGTTGTTCGTGATCTTCCAAATATCAACATTCCTGAAAATACTATATCCAAACCATGTCATTTGGTAAGCAAACTAGATCTCAATTCATCGAAAAGGAAGGGTTAGCTAGTAAGCCTCTTGAACTTGTTCATACTGATTTATGTGTTCCATCCATGAAAAAGTGACCTTGTGGAGAAGAATACTTTATATTGTTCATTGATGATTTTCCCAGAATGTGTTGGATAGATATTCTAAAGCATAAAGATGAAGAATTTGAAAATTTCAAAGCCTTCAAAACTTTGGTTGAAAATGAATCAGATCGCAAAATAAAATTCCTCAAATCTGATTGAGGAGGGGAATTTACCTTAGACAAATTCTTTGACTTTTGTGAACAACATGGAATAAAAAGGCAGTTCTCCACCGCAAAGACTCCTCAACAGAATGGAGTGGTAAAAAGGATGAAAATAACTATTCAACAAATGTCTCGTGCTATGCTAGATGAATCTGGAACTCCTGTAACCTTCTGGGGTGAAGCTGCATTCATCATCGTCACTATTCTCAATCAAAAAATTGTTTGGGTAAATAGCACTCAAACTCCACATGAACTTTGGTATGGTAAGACTCCTACTGTAAAATACTTCAAAGTTTTTGGAAGCAAATGTTACATCAAAAGGATTGATGAAAAACTTGGTAAGTTTGAACCCAGAGCAGATGAAGGTATTCTTCTTGGCTACTCTTCTCGAAGTAAAGGATATAAATGTTACAACAAAAGACTTGGAAAAATTATTTAATGTATTGATGTTGTAGTTGATGAAGCATGCAAAAATACCAAGTAGATAAAAACTGAAGATTATGACAATGAAGAAGATGAGGATTAGTTTCCCACATCAAATCACACTGATTCTGAAGAAGAAACCAATGAAGCACCAAAAGAAGAGATAACAATAGAATAAAAGACTTCGTCTAGGTGTGTTCAAAAAAATCATCCAAAAGCTCAAATCTTAGGAGAAAAAGGGGCAGGTGTGTATACTAGAAGAACCATTGTTGAAGCTTCAAGCTATCTAGAATTAATATCTTCCACTGAAACTAAAAATGTAAATGAAGCATGCAGAGATGAATTTTGGGTCAAGGCCATGAATGAAGAACTTGAGAAAATTGAAAAGAATAATACTTGGGAATTAGTTCACAGACCTCATGATAAGAATATCATAGGAACTAAATGGATATCCAAAAACAAGTTGAACGAAAATGGAGAAATTATTAGAAACAAGGCTAGACCTGTTTGTAAAGGATATGCTCAACAAAAAGGTATAGAATTTGAAGAAACTTTTGCACCTGTTGCTAGACTTGAAGCCATCATAATGTTTCTTGCTCTTTCTAGTTTTTAGAAATTCAAACTATACCAAATGCATGTAAAATCTGTCTTTCGTAATGGAGACTTAGAAGAAGAAGTCTATATTGAACAACCAGAAGGATTCATTCTTGGAAATGATGTAAAACTTGTATGAAAACTCAGGAAATCTCTCTATGGTCTAAAACAGGCTCCAAGGGCATGGCATTACCGTCTTCACGAATATTTCCACCAACAGGGTTATTCAAAGGGGTCAGCAAATAGCAATCTATATACAAAGTGGACACTAATAAATTGCTAATAATTGTTGTGTATGTTGACGATATCGTTTTGGGTAGAAATGAAGAACCCATGAGTTAGAATTTTGCTTCAGTAATGCAATAAAATAATTGTTGTGTATGTTGAGGATATAATTTTTGGTAGAAATGAAGAATCCATGAGTCAGAATTTTGCTTAAGTAATGCAGTAAGAATTTGAAATGTCCTTGCTTGGTGAGCTTACCTACTTTCTTGGTGTACAAGTTCAACAGAATAAAGATGGTATTTTTCTGTCACAAACCAAATATCTCAAACAGATCTTGAAAAAATATGGCATGGAAGATTCTAAACCAGTGTGTACTCCAATGGTAACAGGATGTAGTCTCAGCTCAAATGATGAATCAGCAGTGGTACATCAACCAACTTACAGATCCATGATTAGCAGTCTGCTTTATCTAACATGTACCCGACCGAACATCGTGCATGTAGTGGGAATAGTTGGAAGATTACAAGCAAATCCAAAGGAATCACATCTTCAGGCAGTCAAAAGAGTTTTCAAATATCTTCAAGGAAAACAGAACTTTGGCTTATGGTATCTTAGAGATACAGATCTTACATTTTCATGCATATACAGATTCAGATTGGGCAGGAAGTGTTGATGACAGAAAAAGCACTAGCGGTGGTGCATTCTATATGGGTTCTAGGTTGGTGACTTGGTTCAACAAGAAACAAAGTTCAATTGCATTATCTACAACTGAAGCAAAATACGTGGTTGTTGCATCTTGTTGCACACAATTACTTTTAATGATGCAAACCTTGCAAGATATTTAGATCACAAGTACTCCACCCATATCAATTCTATGTAATAATACAAGTGCCATCAATATTTCAAAAAATCTAGTTATGCACTCCAAGACCAAGCACATACCCATAAAATATCATTTCCTACGTGAATAAGTGCTTGAACAAAAGGTAAAATTGGAGTATGTTCCCTCCAAAGAACATGATGCTGATATATTCACTAAACCATTGCCCAGAGAGACATTTGAATATCTCAGACAAATGTTGGGAGTAGTTTCTACATCATCTTACTGTTAAAACCTATTTTTCAGGGAAAGGTGGTTATACACGAGTTTCTTAAAGTGTAGTCGAGTACATACGCGAGTTTCTATAGACACAGTCACCTATATGTTGGCTTGAAAAAAATGTTAGACCCCTATACTACTAGTGTAACCCCTTATTGTTATTAGTACAACCCACTTATTATATTGATGTACCC
>APFE031174745.1:37343-67108 GCA_000404065.3 Pinus taeda
GTGACAACAAATTTAACTTTATTTTCCTAGCATATATCATTATACTCAAAAAACTTATCCATCTCATTGATCCAGTCCACAAACTCCTATGGATTCATGTTGTAGTATATGTGGATATTTCAAGCTTATGTGTTCTAACATATTCTAAAAATTCCTTTAATATTTTAGCTTTTGTTGGCTCCTCTTCTTCTTATTGAGATTCTTCTTCCTCCTGACTCGCATCTCTAGCTTTAGGATCTCTTTGTTTACTAGTTTACATGGCTACCATTCTCTCTTTCAATCGTTTCATTGCTCACATCACCTCTGCATTGGCTATAGGTGTTTGTCCTTTCTAGCCTCCTCTTATACCTTGTCCAACTCCGTAAGTCATCTGTGTTTATGGAGCATATACAAAATATGTTTTGATACCACATTGGTGCTTGCCAAAGTCTTTTTAAAAATTAAGTATATTAACTAGCTAAGTCAAGTTAGAATTTATACTCCAATTTATCTACAAAACCACCGCAACCGAAATGTTTTAATATATATAACATATATATATTCAAAAGGGGAGGGGAAATACCCTTATCAAACCCTATTCAAAACTTATCAAGTAATAGCCATGGGAACGAACCATTAGTCCTTTTCTTCGTGGGCTTACAGTTTATGCAACCGCTAGAATACAACCCTTGACATTTTGTTCTAAGCTCATACGACCTTTCCCTTGTGACCTGGGCCACTGAACCCCAGACTCCGACGTTTTCTAATCTAGCACAAAAGACTTTTCTTTGAAATCCATGGGGAAACACACTTCGTGACCAAGATTTTCCCTTCAATTGCCATGCTTATTTTCTCATCAATTGTCGACTCTAGACCCCCCAGATCCCAACATTTTAAAAGTGATTTATTTTTTTTATCTTCGGGGAAAACCTCGACGGGAGAGATATTCCCGTCTCCGTCACTCGACAGTTTCGTCATCCCGACAGTTAAAAAGTTTCTCCATACCTCCAAACATCACCCGGTTGTGTTGGAGATGGATGTTATCGCTGGCTTCTACACATCACCCGAGCGCCTTAACAGTCCACATTACCCTGGTGGTTTGAGGAGCAGTCTTATTTGGAAACTCATGGGGAAGAGTCTTCCGGGCAGGGGTTAAATTTGACGGGTGACCCTACCCATCAAGGAATTTTTTTATGACGTTTTTATTTTTAAACTGCCCATCATATGACTTTTAAAATTTATTTGTACAAGTTTCATCTAATTTCAAATTGTACTCATAATTTTTCAAATTTTTTCGTAAAAGGCAAGCTTCCTCACTTATGACAAAAAAACCATATCGCTTGGAACTACTCATTGATGATCCATTAAAAACTAAACTTACTCATTGATTATCAGTAAGAGAGTAATTTTACCCTCTTCCTAAATACACCTGTAAAATTATCCAAAAATCTTTAATACAATAATGTGATTGTCGTATAGCCGATCTTCATTCCTTTTCTTTTGCTCGAAAATTTTTATGTGGTTCAAATCCTTTGTACATGAAAGGCTGTGAGATGGAATAAAAAATAGACTCCCTATAAAGCATATGCCGAGAAGATGAAAGGAGGAGCGATTAAGTTAGTAAACAATTAATTTGAGAGTTGAGTGGGGCAGAGGGGCGTTGTCTGTGTTCATGTTTCTAACATCTTGTAAATCTTGTGAGCTCTTTACCTATAGCCACCAGTTAGCATGGGATTATTTGTATGGGTAATATTTAAATCAAATTTTTAATATATTAAAGATTAATTATTTAATATTCTGCTTGGGTAGAACCATAGATGTGATTATTTTGTATGGGTATGAGTCTTAAATTAAATATTAAATATTAAAAGATTAATTAATTAATGTTTAATTTTCTGGAGAGGTCATTTATAAGTTTTTATTGTAGGAAGATACAAGAAAGTCTTTTTATTAATTTTTTATTTTTGTCTCTCAAATTTTTGTGTTTGGAATTGTTTTACAAATAATCTTACCCACCAGTGTCAAACAATCCTACCCACTATTGGATCGATGTTATCCTGGAAAATCAGAATACAGAAAGTTCTAAAGTTATTTTGGTAGTAAGGGATTTTTTAAATTACATTTGATGAATATTAGGTCAAAAGTTTGTTAATTAAAGTCTTACTAAAATTTAAGATTTGCGCAGAGTGTAGTGACGTTGTTAAAACTCTTAATCTAATTCTAAGTCAATTTTAGTCTTCAGAATTCGATTATTAGAAACATTTTGTTTTGATTCACTGGATATTCAGCGCATAAAAATAAAATTATTATAAAATTAGATGATTTCATAATATTCCTTTCAGATTTGTATGGGCATGATTCAACCTTTCTGAAATCAACACAAGTAGGTCCCCGGTGGGCCGGTCCCATTCATATTTGTCTTGGCATGACTAAGCCTCTCTGAAATCAGCCCCACTCGAACACTGGGGTACAGGTAATCAATCATGAGCCTTCACTTTCAAAACAATGATTTTTGACAGAACTTTTAACTTTTAATTTTTAAACTTTTAGTTTTTTTTTAACTTTTAATTTTTAAACTTGCTCGTCAATATGACGTTTTTGAAAATTAATGGCAAGTTGCCTATGACGTGGAAATTTAAAATTAAAACGTATTTTACTGGGAAAAAAGAGAAATATGGGTATACGGGCGTCAAATTTAACCCCTGCTTCCAGGGATTCTCTCCCTTAACGGTATTCCTCTGACAAAACTTGCATTTTGTTCCCTTGGCCGTTGTCAACTAACGAACTTTTGTAACTTTTAAAAATAACGAAGTCTCGCCTTTCTTTTGTCTCTAGTCTCATTAATGTTGTGATACGAGCATAGGCACACCTGTCACAGGTTTAATCACAAGACTACGCAGAGATTCAATTCACACCTCTGTAATATTATTTAACGACATACAAACTTATTCAAAGATATGAAAAAATGCAGTTAAAATGACACTTACACAAGGATTATGGAGGAAAAACTAATCCCACTCTACAACTCGCAACTCTTATTTCGCAGAAAAATGTAATCCCACTTTGTAACACTTATTAGTCCCTGTCGTCTCGGCATGGGACTATAGTAATCGAAAACCTCGATGTTAACATTAGTTAACCTGCTTGTGAGTTGTTTCTTAATGCTGGTTGATGGAATATACTAAAAGTTTTTGGCAAGAGCTAACCCGCCTGCCATAAGGCATTAAATTCCCGTATGGAGGCCCCCTCACCATGCGGCAAGAGCTAACCAGCCTGCTATATGGCATTAAATGACTGGTTAGCTGCATGCCCTTTAACTTTATAACACACCCGTGCGCATAATGAGATAAATGAAAAATAATGGGGTGTGTTATAAAATTAAAGGGCATGCAGCTAACCAGTCATTTAATGCCCTATGGCAGGCTGGTTAGCTCTTTCCTTCACCATGCATGCCCATGGGCTTCCATGCGACCATTCGCCGGCATCCGTGCATTTCTCCGCCCTGGTCGATAAGACAGTCTACCATAATCATTCAATGCAGCTTGGGTACAGGAAAAATTCAAAATTCAAATGTTATCTCTGCCTTGGTTAATAAGACAGTCTACCATAATCATTCAATGCAACCTGGGTACAGAAAAAATTCAAAATTCAAATGTTATCTCCGCAGGTGCTCGCGAAATTTCTAAAATGCCATGAAATGAATCCATGGCAAAAATTTGGATCTAAAATGAGATGAAATGAATTCATGGTAGAAATTTGGAAAATCCACGGGGATCTCTCCTAGTATCATCCTCTTCCAGAGAAGGCAAAATATATTGTAAATCAGGTATGAGCAAACTACGAGACAGACGATCGATTGAAAATGGGGCATTTCTAGACATGTCCCTGGGTATTCCTTCGTAGGAGTGAGGATTCTCCTCTAGGTATTTATTGAACCTCGACAAGCCAAAGCTGGTTGTAGAGGCATTTTATTAAGAGCATAAGGATGTTATCCTTATTCTCGTCGTGTGTGAGAGCTTCACCTCATTTGTCACCATTAGAGAGCAGGAAAGATAAAGCTATCTCTGGAGAAGCGTTTCCCTCTTTTTAATGCATAAACACAGCGCATCACTCAAGCACAAGGCATCGTGGAACTCACAACTTATTTCATCTCACAGATCGTTGAATTTCGTGCTCTTCAAGCAATGGTTTGTTATGAAAGACATTTGACCAAAGTCTGTATCGCAGTTTGACAAACAGTTTCCCTTAGGTTTTGTGAAAAAGTAATGGTTTCCTTGAATATTTTCTGTTCCAGCCAGACCTCGAGCCTGCTAATGTCAATTACGAAGACGACAACAATTGATCTAAAATGGATGGAAATCGCCCTTCAACTGAGGGTATGCCTTGGAAGACGGTAGCCTTTAGAGAAAACATTGCTCACTATCACGGAAGAGCAGATTCTCAGCAATTGCGAACTCACCGAAGGCCTTTTACTCTCTACTTTCCTACGTTTGGTGGGTTCAAAGTGGAGTGCCATGATGGAATATTTGCGTCGGGGGAGTCTAAACTTTTTTAGCGATATGTCTGCCACCATAATCCTATTAAAATTTTACTTTACGACATCTGAGCTGTTTACAACATTTGAAATCACGATATTACTTTACAGATGTCAGTCATTTGAAAGGGCTGAACCGTGGTTTGGATAGGAATTTGTATAATATCACGTCAAGTACACAGGAAAATGGGATTAAATTGTCAGCTTTCATATACTCTGCCAAGGAATATCTCTGTAGATAATTTTGTAACAAAATTGGGTTTGAATACTTCATTTTAGTTTGTACCCAAATTTGGTTTATATATTCAATTTCACAGAAGTACTTAATTTTATTCAATTTCGATGGGATAAAGTTTGAAGCGTGTAAAGTTTACGAGCACGCACTTTTATGATAATTTGTTTTCATCATTTCATTGAAATTTAGATATTGGAGTGTTTAAACTTAGAAAATAACTTAATAAATATTTCCCTCTTGAAATGCTTATTTGAAAGACGATTTAAGATTCCTTTTATATTTATGAGATTACTTTTATCTCTTTTCTTGAAGCAACCTTTTTACGGTAAGAGAATTTTGTAATGAAGAATATTTTAAATGAAACTACCATAGCTTAAATATTTATATTACTATTTTCAAACTTTTTATAATAAATAAAAAATACTTTAGTATTTATAATTTCTAAAGCGAAAATTTATAATTTAATATGTATATGTATATGGTATTAATAAATTTAAAATCTCTATATTAATATGACAGTTGTAAAAGTTAAATCCATGTTAATAGATTATATAAATGGAAAAAATAAAATTTTATGTTACATATAATTTAATTTAAGAAATTTAGATAAAATATCTATAGATAATCACACACAATCTTATGAAAAAGAGGTATTCGACCAAAGTAAAATAGAGAAACTTTTGGACAAGTATACATAAATCTTCACAATAAATCAAACAAATTATAGATTGTAAATTAAGTTGTTAGAAGTGTTATAGGACTTATGATATTAAGACTATATTATCCTTCTTGTGCACCAATACTACTGGAGCAGAAAAAGAACTTTGACTAGGTTGAATTATATCAACTTCTAGCATTTCTGCAACCATACATTCAATTTCGCTCTTTTGGGCATAGGAATATATGTAAGGCCTCATGTTTGGAGGAAAACTTCCTCGAATAAAATGAATAGCATGATCATGATCATGAATAGGCATGGAGGCATTTGGGAGTCTCGAATACATTGAAATTATTGTCCAAGACTTTTTGGAGATTTGGAGAAATAGATTATTTCGATGTAGGAACCATGATCACGAATAGGTAGGAGGCCTTCGGGAGTCCCAAAGACATTGGAATGATTGTCCAAGACTTTTTGGAGATCTGGAGAAATAGATGATTTCGATGTGGGAACCTCTAACAAACATAATTGTGCAATTACGCCTCGTTGTTCGTTCCTTAGAAGCTTTCTCATGCCGTTAGAGCTGATTATCTTTCACGGTTTCCCTGCAATACCCCTTAATTCAACTTCCTTTCCTTCTGAAAAAATTCAAGAAAAGTTCTTGAAAATTAAAAGCTATTGTACCCAAATATTGTAGCCATTGGAATCCAAGTACAACATCAGCACCACCCATTGGAATGAAAAGCATTGGACTATTATGTACATATTCTCCCATGGATAACTTGATATTATGGCACTTTCCAATGCAATTTATGGTTCCTCCATTTGTAACCATCACTTGACACTCTAGTGTTGGATAGAGGAAGCAATTCAATTCCTTGTCTATATTACAATGAATAAAATTATGGGTACTTCCTGAATCAATTAACACTATCACCTTTTTCTTCTTGATATGTCCTTCTATCTTGAGAGTTTGAGGAGTGGCAATTCCGGCCAATGCATTAAAATATATGCTCATATTCATTTCTTATTTCTCTAGGCTTTGTCCTTGGTGTATATCCTCTTCTTTTGATGTTTATTATTTCTTTTGTTCCTCCTCTTCACAATCTATGTAAAATAATTTCTTTTCAGCACACTTATGACCTTTATTGTATTTGTTATTACAACATTAACAAAGCCCTTTTGCTCCTTTTTCTTCCAATTGTTGTGGTGTCAACCTTGTAGGTCGTGGAAGGCTAGGGGCAACAACACTTCCATATTTATAGTTGTGAGTGGTAGGTTTCCTTGTTGCCATAATTTTTCTTTCCAACTTGAATGCCTTCTCCAATGAATCAAGTTCCCAAAGGCAAACCTCGTGTTGGATGTTATCCTTTAAAGTCCTTATGAACACATCAATCCTATGCTCCTCTGGAATATATTTTACCCTTATATTCAATTTTTGAAAGTCCTCAATGTGCTCCACCATCGAACCCTTATTTTTTATATTTATCAATTGGCTAAAAAAGGTGTTGTTTTTTGTATCCTCGTAATGTGCTATCATTTCTTCTGTAAAAATTGCCAAAGTGAAAATTTTTTTATGAGATAAAGTCCATCGATACTATACAAACTGATTGGGTTCCAAATATAAAGTTGCAATGCATATATTTTGTGCGTTCTGCACATTATGGAGATCGAAATATGGCTCCATATGTAGCATCCTTGTTACGAGATCCTTGCCATCAAACTTCCTCATATCAATCTTTGGAACATGGTGGGTCCTCAATCCAACATTATAGTCTATGAAATCATGATTAGCATTTATTTTGTTCTCATCATGAGTTTCCTTTACTACGCTTTCGCCATTAGTAATAATTTCTTGTAGCAACTTTGTCAAATTTATCTTCAAGTCTTCCATGTTACCTTTAAGTTTTGCTTCTATACCATCCATCTTAGCTTCCATGCCATCCATATTAGCTTCCACACCATCCATATTAGCTTTTACGTTATTCATATTAGCTTCCATGCCTTTCTTTAAACCATGCATCTTAGCTTCAATTACTTTTTGTGAGAGTGAAAATTGTTGCACTTGGTCTCGTAATTTTGATATATCATGTTGCATTTCTTCCTCTTCTTCACGAATCACTGTAGAGCTTTCAGGTTTCTTACCAGGAGTTTCCATTTTTTCTTTGGGGTATCAATTGTGTTTCCTAGTAAGAAACCTAAAAGCTCTTTGTTGGTTTTAATACGCATTTAACCTTTACACTCGTTGATTCCATTTTTTCACTGAGACTTGGTATTCATATTGGTTTAGGAATGAAGTTTTCACTGGGACAAGGTTTCAGTAGGTGCAACTATGTTCTTTATTGTTCTTCTTGAAGAATTTCAACCTTGTTGGGAACGAGATCCCCCAAGGACAGTTTTGGGGCTAAAAGCCCATGTTTTGGTTAAATTTTGTAATAAACTTCTAAAGACTCTGCATTTTGTGGTCGTGAAGCGTGGAGGTGTCATAAGTCATAAATGGTTGTCCGCGCTTACTTTTGTAAAGTAAAGTCGACTATAAGAGATCTACCGATGGTCCGCAGACCATGGGATTGTATAAAAAGAGTTAAGCTCTAAGTAGTTTTTGAGACACACAATGGACAGATTGTAAAAGAGTCATCGATCTGAAATAAGAAGTCTAAGTCTTGGGTTGTAGTGTAGGTAGAGGCTATGCAGTTGAATGCGCAGAGGCCTAGGATAGAATTTCGTAGCTGATTGCGCAGACCCCTGCAGCTGTGTGTGCAGGGTGGACAAAGTTTGTAAACACTTGGAAGATATCAATAAAGATAAATATTCTGCAATTTTTGTGTCTTTGTTTTGTTGATGCATCTTGATATTCTATGTATGAGTTTCCTTTATTATGCTTATATGATGCGCGAATGAATATGATTACATTGGATAACTGAACACAATCAAGGGAATCTGTTATGTAGTGTTAACTATAATTATCTAATAAGATAAGTGAGACACTTAGAATAATTTGGGAATTTGCATGGTGCGTTGCCCTAGTAGCGCGAAAGTACCTATGTAGCAGGTTAGGGCTATGCAAAGGTCGATTGTATCCTTTCGCGAAAGTACTGAAGGACAAAATAGAGGGCTCGTCTTGCAAGCCCTAGAGCAAAGAAACCTATGTGAATGCAGGAATAAGAGGAATAAACCAAAACCACAACCATCTTAGGGTGCAGAAACTTGGTTCGAGCATCCCCCCATACTACCTTGGGTGAGACTTAAGTCCGTGCTCCATGGGCTGATGCTAAAAGGGCTAGTAGTGTAGGGATTTATTTAGCTAATTAACGGTGAACCTAGTTCAAGCCCCCTCAAGCCAACAAATGGTTTCGTTGTTGGGACCGAAATCTTCATAAGAGATGTGTGATGTCGTATCACTGGAATCCAACTAAGAAAGACATCAAAGACTGGTTCGATAGGGAGATCCACAAGTTCGTGGTGTAGGAGAACAAAAACCCGTGACTGATAAAGGAACAATGGTTGGATAGATACGTATATACAGAGATCCAAGAAATCTTTTTCTTCTCCTTTTCAGTCGAGCTATACTAGTGGATCGCGAAGCTAGCAGATAGCCAAGGAAGGTGGAAACTTGACAGTTCTATTGTGTGGACCTCGGAGCTAGTACACAAATTGGAAGCATCTGAGGATAAGATTGGTCGCATTATCAATCATTGGCTCGATCGCTTCATAGGGGGATTCATTACTGAATTCACGGTCGACATCTCAATCAACTACAATGAGGTAGAGTGGCGCTTCTTCAAAGGACCGCATGGTAACTACGTGAAATATTTGAATACTTGGATTAAAATTCTATTGTACGAAAAATAGGTTATGTAGCTACCTTGATGTCCAGAACTACATGAAGTGGAAAAACTTATAGGAACGAAGGAAAAAAGGGTCTGGAGTATAGTCCATTGATTTCACCTTTGCGAGGTGATGAGGAAGGGATAATGAAGGTTTCTCCGCAAAGTGTTATTCAGTTAATAAGACAAGGATTCCCGCGAATACCACCTCCGCTAACACCACCTCTAACTTCACGACCATCACCTATGACTTCACCCATACCACCTCCACCTCCACCGCAGTACAGTATGGCAAATTCAGTGAAGCTGCCTTTGTTCAAACGCTTGGGAAATGAGGACCTGGACCAATTCTGGTTCATTGTGAAAGCTGTATGGGAAGCTTAGGGCGTTCCAGATGACCATATAAAGAAGGCGACATTGGTTAGTGCTCTACAATATTGCATGCTAACAGGGTATATCAAGTACTATAATGATAACTCGAATGCTAGAGTGGCAGACATCTAGACATCACTGAATAGAAAATTCAGTAGGCCTAAATCTGAGACACAATCAATTGTGGGGTTCAAAGAAATCACGATGGAACCAGGTGAGACGCCTTGGGAACTAGATCAGAGGTTGAAATGCGCAATTCGCGAAGCCAACATGAATTTGATAGACAAACAACATCGTGAGTGGTTTGTGGCTTCGCTACTGCCACACTTAAGGGTTGTGCTATCACAATAGAAGATAACAACTTAGGCGAAAGCCTTGGAAATTGCAATGAGACTGCATAAAACCCCAATACAAGATCCAAATCTAGGAGTTCAACAGATCCATGTGCAGTTGAAGAATCTGTGCCTTGAGATCCAAAGTCTGAAGCAGGACAAGATGATTCGACAGAGGTGCGTGAGGAGGTATGGTGCTTGAAATGCAAGAGTCAAGGACACGACAAAGACCATTCCCCGGTCTTTGCGACCTACATTGCAGGAGGAAGAATGATGCCTTTGAGCCTAGAATCTCAAGAAGGACCTAGCATGGGACCTGCATTGTGTTGTGCTATATCTCCGGTAGTAGGAAAACATGCCACAAATAATTGTCATTTGCTGCAAAATTTTGTACAAACACCGCAACAACTGTTCTGCAACTTTTGTAGGTTGGTATAGCATGATGAGTGTAATTGTAGGAGTTATGAATTAACGATGGATGGAACTCTTGCCTATAGGGTTCAGGTAGAAACACACCCCCCTAACTAGAATGCAGGGATGGCACTAACAAGATTTCAGTGGTGCGAACGAGGCTGAGGCAGAGGACCTAGTAGAGGTCGAGGATAGTTGATCTGCTCCCATCGCGGAGGACCAGGACACTATGCCTGTGATTGCATTAATCTAACACGTCCGTCCTGCAAGTATTGCACGTTGTTTGATCATGAAACAGAAAATTGTCCTATGCTGATAGCAAGGATACGTGACAAAGGGGCGCTACCACCTCCCTTGATTCAGAACCTGTAGATGATGAGGTCTAAGCCACACAAAGAGGATCCAAACGTAAATATAGTGCTCAAAAGTTGAATTGCCATAAGAGATGACAAGGGGAAACAGCCAGAAGACAATATATGCATTCGCAAAGCTCCGAAAAATGAGGTCAAGTTTGATTTGGAGCATGCACATGAAACCTTCATGGAGGCTAAGAAGAGCTTCGCTGAGGCCTCCACCTCATGAAGCAAGGATAAGCTTGATCAGGAGATGGACACTTCTATGCTCACAACTTTGCTAGAGACTTGTATGAAGTTACTGCGTGATAGTAAGGCTATGAAAGGGTTGCAAGAGCTAATTAATAAATGTGTTAGAACTGCTCCGGGTGAGCCGAGCATAGTACAAAAGATTGGCAAGCATAAAAAAATAACGGGACGGGAGATGAGACTAACCGTGCAGATACGAGAGTATGGAATGGATCAGGTGATTTTGGACCTAGGGTTAGATGCAAACGTCCTACATAAGCAAACTTGGGAATGGATGGGGAGACCTATGCTGCAATGGTGTCCGATTCAACTAAGGATGGAAAGTCAGCATAAGATTATCCCCATGGGGCAGCTGCAGGGGGTGACTGTGGATATTGACGGTGTGATCGCGTTGGCCGATTTTGAGGTAATAGAGATAGTGGATGACAACAACCTATATCTCGCACTCCTGGGAATTGATTGGGTTACTGATATGAACGGGGTAATCAACCTAAAGAAGCAAAATATGATATTTGAGAAGAAATCACTACGTGTAATAGTACCCTTAGATCCTGTTAAAGGATCATGCTATACAGAACCAATCCATGATTATGAGAGTGATGACGATTTGGATTGTATCTATAAGATAACATCACGAGACCAAGATTGGGTGAATCCCATCATGGACGGATGAATTACATGGGATCATGAGATTCGTGCACCTCAGACTCTGATGAAGAGTTAGAAGGCTAGCAGAATTGGTTACATGAAGTGACTATGTTGAACTAGAACATCATGACATGATCATTGCATTGTGTCTCCTCATAGGTAAGAAACCTACTTATGATGGCTTGAATGAGGTAGATATCTTTTTGGATGAATTTGAAAGGGAGGTACCAGAAAAGCAGCGCTTCCAAGCGTTGGGTTCGGCACTGTGTGCTACGCCCACAAGATGGTGGGGTACGCATAATGGAAGCTTTGATGATTGGGAAAATGTAGGAGGATGATAAGAACACAATTTGGAAAGATTAAGATGCGAATGACAAACAAGTATGATGGGTAGGATGATCCGTGCGCGCAATTTGCCAAATGGGCCTAGGCTTATGGAGAAGAGCCCCAACCTGAATGGCTACACTTGTTCTGTCACACCCTAGATGTTGCCCCGATGAACTGGTACGTAGAAACAAAGCTCCGCCATGGTACAGGTGAATGGGATATTTTGCACGAGGGATTCATAATGACATTCAATTTTGAAGACATGTTTGACTGTATTGATGAGACACGACAAGAAGTGAAAGCATCTATCTTCTCGATACGACGTGATTCTTTGGACCTGATTCAGCTGGAGTAGGCTACTCAGCTAAGTCACGTGCTGGAATGCTATAACGTGACCGTTGAAGAAGAATATGAGGATCCGCAGAAGATTAACATTTTGGAAACATAGGGTCACCGCGAGGCTAAAGTACCACAAATTGAGAACCCTAATATAATCATGCTATTGAAAACGAAACAAGTAAACATTGGTATGAAGGAAGAATCCAAATTCGCGAAGATTGGAGACTAATGGGATGATGTGATGGTTGATAAGGTCGTTAAATTACTTCAAGAATACCAGGATTTATTCCTTACCAAGTTTACAGATCTGAAGGGGATAATCAACGACCTGGGTGTTATGAAGATCACATTAAATCCCGACGCGAAGCTGGTTAAGCAACAACCTTACCATCTCAATCTGAAGTATAAGGATAAGGTCCACTTAGAGATATACAAGATGCTCATGGCAGCCATCATTGAGCCTATGGAAGAATCTGAGTGGGTAAGCCCAATGGTGGTACAAGAGAAGAAGCAGAAGGATGAAATAAGGATATGCGAGGATCTCAAAAAGCTAAATGATGCTTGTGTACATGATCCTTTCCCGACTCCGTTCATTGACGAAGTCTTGGACAATGTAGGTCACACGAAGCATATTCCTTCACTAATGGATTCTCTAGGAACCACCAGATCAAAATCGCATCGAAGGACAGGAGCAAGACAACCTTCGCAACTGAGTGGGGTTGTTTTCAGTACACTGTAGTGCTGTTTGGATTGTAGAATGCACCTGCGATCTTCTCGAGCGTAGTTGTTGCTACGTTCAAATAATTTATTCATAAGTTCCTGGAGGTATACTTTGATGCTTAGACAGTGTTTGGGTTGGTTAAATACAAGATTGCGCCTGATGCTAGATACCCATCGAAGGTACGAGATCATGCTCAATTTAAAGAAGTGTCTGTTTTGTGTTCCTCTTGGGACCCTGTTGGGGCATGTGGTTTGCAGATAGGGATTAATGGTAGATCCTGTGAAGATCGCGGTGATACTAAACTTGGAAGCACAGAGGAGTGTTAAGCAGCTGAGTGTTGCTTTAGGACACACGGGATATTACAAAAAGTTTATCAAAGGCTATACCCAGATCACCGAGCCTATGGAGAAATTGTTGAAGAAGGATCTCACATTTTGCTGAAACGAAGATTTTAAGAAGATCTTGGATATATTGAAAGAAAATATGGTCACCACATCGATTCTAGTCTTCCCAAATTGGAAGAAGGAGTTTCATGTACATGTTGACGCATCATGTATAGCATTGGGAGCAGTATTGACACAAGTTGACGGAGAAGGCTTGGACCATCCTATCACATTCACAAGCCGAAGATTATACAAAGCAGAGAAGAACTATTCCACCACTGAGTGTGAATGGTTAGCCATGGTGTATGCACTCCAGAACTTTAGGCACTACTTGTTGGGTGGCCATTTTAAGATGTATACAGATCACTTTGCGCTGAAGTACCTGGTCAATAAGCTTGTGTTGGGGGGGAGAATCTGTAGGTGGCTCTAGTTCCAGGAGTATGATTTTTAGGTTATCATGAAGCCTAGATGACTAAATGCGGGACCAGACCATCTGTCGTGCATCAAAATAGGGGAAGAGCCCACTAATTTTGAGGAGAGAATGCCTGATCCACAACTATTTGTAGTGCGCGTCGCAGATGGTCATTTTGAAGATATAATACACGTCCTAATGACAGGAACTACTCTAGAAGGATACAATGTCCAACAAAAGAAGAAATTAGTGGTGTGCGTGACAGAATTCTCTGCCATTGCTGGGCATCTATACAAAATGGGGTCTAATGAGATACTTCAATGGTATGTACCTAAGTTTGAAAGAAACAGCATCCTTGCCAACACTCATAAGGGTGCCACAGGAGGACATTATGCAGGAAGAGCAACCGCGGAAAAGATTCTACGTGCAGCGTTGTGGTGGCCAACCCTCCATGAGGACTCAAAAGTGTATTACAAGGCGTGTAATGTGTGTCAAAGGACTGGCAGGCCATCGCAGAGGGATGAGATTCCTTTGAATCCATAGATGATGTTGTAACCATTTTAGAAATGGGTGATCGATTTTGTGGGACCCATTCAGCCCCAAGGAAAGATAGGGAAAGGTACATTATCATCGTGATGGATTATTTGACTCGTTTGGCAGAGGCACAACCTATGAAGGATTGCACAGGTTCGAAAACTGAAAATTTCCTCTTTAAGCATGTATTGACGTGATTTGGATGTTCGAAGATCTTGATGAGTGATCGCGGTACGCACTTCCTGAATGAGACGATTAGTGCGCTGACAGAGAAATTCCAGTTATATCACCAGAAGAGCATGCCTTATCACCCGCAGGCAAATGGGACGGTGGAAGCATTCAAAAAAGTGCTCGAAAATACACTGACCAAGGTTTGCAATGCTTAGCGATGTGATTAGGACCTACGCATACCTGCAGTACTATGGGCTTACCAAACAACATGCAAAAAGTTGACTGGGCAAACCCCCTTTAGGCTTGTCTATGGTGTTGAAGTGGTAATGCCTATGGAATATATTGTGCCTAGTCGGTGCATAACAACGCTCACAGGTATGATGGATCTCGTAGCCTTGGAGGAAAGGCTCGCACAACTGAATGAGCTCGAGGAAGAGAGATTTTTAGCTGGATTTCACCAATAGGTCCAAAATCAGCGCAAAAAGGCATGGTATGATTGACACATCAAGTTGCTTACATTTAAGGTAAATGACCTGGTTTCGCTATATGACAGTAAGTTTGATAATTTTCCAAGAAAATTCAGAATGCACTGGTTAGGGCCCTGTATCATTAAGAAATTACTGATGGAGAAGCAGTACAGCTGGTCAAATTGAATGGAGAACCCTTCCTAGGAAAGGTGAATGGCAGTCAGTTGAGGCCATACACCGGCAGTCCAGCCATGTGACTATATGAGGGTAGCATAGCCTTAGCACTCTAGGCAACTGAAAGGAGATGCAGGAATATAAACTACACTGCGTAGGTTGGGGAGCTGTGCGATTGGAGGATGGTGTAAACCAAGGAAGTGTCACAGGGTCTGTGACAGTGCGGAGGGAGTTGTGCTACCCAGGGAAAAATCATGTAGGTCGATCGGAAAGTGACCGTTAAGTCATTATTCATGATTTGACGGAAGAAGTAAGGCCAAATGGAGTGGGCGACCACCATTTAAGACAAAATTTATGGCTCATATCCATGAAATTCTGTCACCAATCCAGCATTAATGAACTGATTTTGGGGGGAACGATCGGATTTGAATTCAAAATGCCCTATAAATTACAAGTGGCTTTCCAGCAAAAAACACTTGGCATTTTGTGTATTACGTTCTTGATCTCTCAGGCACCCATGAACCGAGAATTCTTTGAGACTTTCAAAGGGACTCCCTTATTTGCAAACTTTTTAGAGACGTCGCAAGCAGTGTTAGAAAGAGTTATGTCAACACCTGCAGAAATTATAAATACGAAACAAGTAGCAGAGGAGCCAAGATAGAAAATGGAAATAAAGGCAGAAGTAGTTGTTGTTTGAGTAGTCATTTGATATCCTAAAAATCTTGTAGGAGGACCCCAATTTACATAGGCTAAAGATGGAAGCGTGCGAGCTACAACAGTGCTACGATGAGGTTAATGGCACAACATGAACCATCGTGCTGACACAGAGACTAGCCAAGTCGTAGGAGGCCAAGTAGCTAAAGGAACAGGTGGATGTAACACTGCATAAGGAAGTAATGTTGAAGGTGAGGCTAAAGCCCTGGTTGGAGGAGACTTACATAGCGACAGGAAATATTAAAGGAAAGCTTGTGACTCTGCAAGCGACGCAACAAAAGCTTCAGGTTGACAGCATAGGAGAAGTGACCGAGCAAACATTGGAAGAAGTGAAGCAGGCAGCATCTCAGTGCACGACCGAGGTTGCTGTCATATGGGTCAAGCTGGAAGGGCTTCACGCAAAGATCTCCATGCCTACTAAGTGACTCGAGGGCAAGTCATGATGTTTGTGTTGTGGCCCTGTTGGGAACGGGATCCCCCAAGGATAGTTTTGGGGCTAAAAGCTCATGTTTTCATTAAATTTTGTAACAAACTTGTAAAGACTCTGCATTTTGTGGTCACGGAGCATGGAGGTGTCGTAAGTCATAAAGAATTGTTCGCCTTTAGTTTTGTAAAGTAAAGTCAACTGTAAGAGATCTACCCATGGTTCACAAACCATGAGATTGTATAAAAAGGGCTAAGCTCTATGCAGTTTTGGAGACACACAACGGACAGAATGTAAAAAAGTCATAGATCTAAAATAAGAAGTCTAAGTCTTGGGTTGTAGCGTAGGTAGAGGCTCTGTAGCTGAGTGCGTAGAGGCCTAAGGTAGAAGTCTGTAGCTGAGTGCCTAGACCCCTGGAGTTGTGTGCACCGGGTGGAAAAATTTTGTGAACACATGGAAGATATCAATAAAGAGAAATATTCTACAATTTTTGTGGCGTTGTTCTATTGATGCATCTTGATATGTTATGTATGAGTTTCCTTTATTATGCTTATATGATATGTGAATGAATGTTATTACATTGGATAACTTAACACAATCAAGGATATTTGTTACGCGGTGTTAATTATAATTATCTGATAAGATAAGTAAGACACTTAGAATAATTTGGGAATCTTCACAGTACGCTTCCCTAGCACCGTGAAAGTACCTGCGTAGTAGGTTAGGGTTGCGTGAAGGTCGATCATACCCTTTCACGGAAGTATTGAAGGATAGAATAGAGGGCTCCTCTTGCAAGCCCTAGAACGAAGCAACTTGCATGAAGGCAGGAATAAGAGGAATAAACCGAGATCACGACCATCTCAAGGTGTGGAAACTTGGTTCCATCATCCCCCTATACTGCTTCGAGTGAGACTTTGGTCCGCGCTCCATGGGCTGATGTCAAAAGGGCCATTAGTTTAGGGATTTGTTTGGCTAATTAACGTTGAACCTGGGTCAGGCCCCCTCAAGCCAACAAACCTTCATTTACTAAAGGTTTGAATTTCACCATTAAGGGTTCCTTCTCCCTGCTTGTTGATGACAGAACAAAGGGAAATGCGTAGAAAGGAGATACCTTATGGAATACTCCCTTCCACTTGCTGGTTGCATATACAGGTATGCTCCTTTTCGAGTGTATTCATATACATTTCTACGTACTACTCTAATACCTCCAAATATGGCAAGTAATTTATATTATAGTACCCTCTTCCAGAAAGTTAGAGGTTTGGGGGAGTCCCATCCTTAACATGTGTACTACCCACTAATTCCTATAGTATATTTTTGTTATTATTGATGTATTTTTTTTTAATTACCAATCACCCTATCTAGATATTGATTGATGATTTCCATTCTTGGCAGGTAACTTCAAAATCTATAGATTCTGATTTCTCTCCTTTAAAGTCTACGCAATGGTCAAATTGGAGTTGCCAACTCACTAATATCTACTGTTTTCACATAGGTCAGATTCCTCCACATACTTTTGTTACTCAGAGGCGTTGTTTGAATCTAGAAGGAGATTTTTGTGCCTTCATCTTCCTTAATTATATATATATATATATATATATGTTAATGGCCATTGTCGATTCTTCTATCCTGGGCAAATTTTACAGTTTAAAGTACTTGTGAAATTGTCATCTCTAAATTCTCAACAATAGAATGTATATTGATACAAGGAGGGGAATACAGTCGTCCAATTTTTGAATGACTTTAGCTTAACCTATCATTTGTGGATATTTATGTTAAACTCTTTTCTTCAAATAAAAAAATATGTACATTTTTCCTCATTAAGTTTGTATAATTGTTGTATTTATGATTTGAATGAAGTTTTTGGGTGTCCATGCTCATTCGACATGGAGTATATAAATGTAATATTTTGTATGTGTAGTTTTATTATGTTCACTTTGGCTTTAATAATTTAATTATGACTAGCTAATATAAATGTAATATTTTATGTTGTTCTCTCTAACTTTGGTACTTTAATTATGGTTAACCTTCATTTCCAATGAAGGTACAAGGTTTGTGTACATATGTATATTCCAAAGATGATATGGAAACTCAATTTACTTTCTTTTCGTTTTATCCACTATAGATAAATGATAATGCA
Source organism: Pinus taeda (assembly GCA_000404065.3). Lineage (NCBI taxonomy): Eukaryota > Viridiplantae > Streptophyta > Pinopsida > Pinales > Pinaceae > Pinus > Pinus taeda. The sequence goes on from APFE031174745.1 coordinate 55,748, forward strand.
AGAATTACCAAATTAGACTTTCCCTAGATTGTTCCTTTATGACTGTGCACTATTATAAACTTTAAATTTACGGATCAATATCAACCGATGATATGTAAAATATTTGCTACAATAAAGTTGTAGTTATCCATTTAGGATTTTAAATGTCGATGATTTCCATTGGGTTCTTTCCTTTCTCGGCTAGTGCCTTGTTAGGGTACAACCCTATTACTAAGGAATTTTCACTTGTTTGCTTATACCAATGTATCTCTTCTCTAGTGAAGATTTAACCCATTCAAATATAAGGTGTCGTTAGTGAGGATTAGACTAGTTTTTTGTATGCTCCGCCATAATAAATTTCTAATAGTGATTTTCTTCATTATAGTATTTCATTTTATGAATTCGATAATCCAAATTCAGAGTCATTTCTACCATTTCCCTTATCTCATGACTCTATTTTAATTAATAACCTCTTCACGTAAGCTTGGGAAGGGTTTGACACTTAAACCCTATCAGTGTATTTTGGGCATCTAAATTGTGTCCACTAACGTTTTTATTTTCTAACACCTAATTGTATCAATCGATACCTGAAGGGTTAACTAGGGTGCCTATTATACTATCACTATTTTCATGTCTCTGCTAGTATACATTTACTTTGGATTTCTCGTCACAACCTATAAGATTTATTTTTTCCACCTTTAATTACCATGTCTTATCATTTCAGAAGGGGAATTTTAGTATACTCTTATTTATAACTACATCAACCCAAGCTCCCATAGGCATCTTGATCTCATTAGAGAATTGAGGTATCCTATTTTCATATACCATATAGGCTACGTATTTAAAAAACCCTATAAGCATTTGGTTCTTAATTAGAGAATTGAGGTATCCCACTTTCATATAACATGTAGTTTGTACCTTGAATTCAAGCACACCTTGCCTATACCTATTTTATTTGTCAAGATCTCATATTCCCATGTACAAATATTATGAACTGTTAAATGTTTAAAATTTTGTACTATAATGGTTGTTTGAAAATTTAAATGCATTCTAATACCTACATAGCCAGCTCTCAAATAGAACCAAATGAAATCCAAATACACATATAATTTTATAGTCAATGAACACCATCAAATAGAACATGCATGCTAGTGAAACATGTAACACAAAAAAACCCATGAAACTTATATTTAAAATTAAAATAAAAGCATATATGCTCACTGTATGCATTGGATATTCTCATTGTATCCATCGTTGGAACTGTACTTGAGAAAAATACATTGTCCTCCATCCATGAACCAACCCACTAGTCTCCCCACAGCCAAGTTGAGATTCAATTGCCAAGGAATCCCTTTGTGATTCTAGATCAAGTATTTTATCCTTACCTCCCTAGCAGATCTTTCCTTAGCAGCATCCCGCTTTTCAGGGTTTGCCAATTCAATAACCTAGGCTTTTCTATTTTATTTTTTTTTCAGAAAAAAAAAGGTGCCTTTTCCTTTTTATTGAAAGCTCGCCTTTTTCTCCCGTGACGCTTTATTCGCCCTTACTCAGTTTTTTTCCTTACACTGAGTGATTTAATAGATTTTCTCTCCAATCATATTAAATCTTATTAATCAACCCCTATGGATTTTTTTGGAGTGATATAAGGGAAGATTTTTCTTCATCTTATCAATCAACCTCTATTACATCATCATACTTTATGCCAAATTCATAATGGCATCTACCATTCAGTCTTAATGTAGAAACATATTAACTTAAAGGTTGAGGGGTGTTATATATGCATGTGTGTAGCACGTGATCTAATTTGAAATTGGGAATAGATGGAGTATTATTTATGGATATGAAACTAAGGAATTGCTTTTATTTTTATTTTTTAATCAAAATATTTTTATAATGAATAAAATAAAATCATACATAAAAATGTATTATATTTTTTATTGATTAACAAGACAAGGGGATGAAGCTAGGAGTATGGAGCATTATGCTTGAGTAGATAAAAGAATTGTTAGATAATTCTAGAGGCTCGCCTTAGTTTGGTGATCGTAGGTTTGTTAAGGACCTTCTTTCTAATTGTTAGAAAACCCTCCATTAACATGGAACAAGACATTTTTGAGATGGTTTAGGGGTGTAAAAGAAGGGGTTGACATCTAGAGGAAGACTGTATACAAATCAACAACCTTCCTCACACAAGAGAAAGACAGGGGATGTGAAATTTTCATAACTACTATGCACGCATTGGAGCATTCTATATCATCTCCACCTATTTTTGGAAAACAATAAAATGCTCGAACGGGTGCATACTAGTCACGGAAATTTCACATCCCTTGTCTTTCTCTTGTGCGAGGAAGGCTGTTGATTTGCATAAAGTCTTCCTCTAGGTGTCAACCCCTTCTCTAATTCCCCTAAACCATCTCAAAAATATATTGCTTCATGCTAATGAAGGGTTTTCTGACACCTAGAAAAGAGGTCCTTAACAAACCTAGGATCTCCAAACTAAGGCCAACCTCTAGAATTATCTAACATTGTTTGATCTACACAAGGACAATGCTTCATGCTCCAAGCTTCATCCCCTTGTCTTGTATTTCATCATCATTGATAATGAAATGTATGGGAATTACAATAAATGTTGCAATATTGTCCTTATGCTTCATGTAGAACCACTAATATAACTTGATCCAAAAGTCATAAAACCCTCCTTACCTTTACTTTAATAACTTAATACTTGTGTGAGACTATGTTGATTAGTAATATGCACTATTGTTTGCAAATAATAATTATAAAAATTAACAACTCCAATAACAATTAATATATATATATATATATAAGAAAAAAATATTAAAAATATATATATTCACTTAAAAAAAAAATACAAACTCTATATTAAATAAGAACCCAAAAAACTATATATAGATTTTATAATACTTACAAACTTATTCCCAAAAATTCATATAATTAAATATGTTATAAGTAAATTAATTCCAATCAATTTTATTTGAAACATTGTGAAATCTTTTTAAAATTATAAGTTTGCAAAATAATTTAAAATATTTGAACATTAATTGTATTTAAAAAAAAAAATTGAAAAACAAAATATAAAAATATCACGATATACCCAAAAATAAAAATAAAAGTTTAAACAACTTTATTATGATATATAGTTAACATCTTAACTTTTATCCTTATCATGATATATTCTTAATATCATAAGTCCTATGACACTTCTAACAACTTAATTTACAATCTATAATTTGTTTGATTTATTGTGAAGATTTATATATACTTGTCCAAAAGTTTCTCTATTTTACTTTGTCGAATACCTCTTTTTCAAAATATTGTGGATGATTATCTATAGATATTTTATCTAAATTTCTTAAATTATCTAAATTTCTTAAATTAAATTATGTGACATAAAATTTCATTTTTTCCATTTATATAATCTATTAACATGGATTTAATTTTTACGGCTATCTATATGTCGTCATATTAACATAGAGATTTAAAATTTATTAATACCATGTAGGCTGTCATATTAATATAGAATTTAAATTTATTAATACCATATACATATACATACTAAATTATAAATTGTCACTTTATAAATTATAGATACTAAAGTATTTTTTATTTATTATAAAAAGTTTGAAAATTGTAATATAAATATTTAAGCTATGGTAGTTTCATTTAAAATATTCTTCATTAAAAAATTATCTTACCGTAAAATGGTTGCTTCAAGAATAGAGAAAAAATTAATCTCATAAATATAAAAGGAATCTTAAATCGGGAGGGAAAGATTTATCAAGTTATTTTCTAAGTTTAAACACTCCAACATTTAAATTTCAATGAAATGATGAAAACAAATTATCATAAAAGTTTGTGCCCGTAAACTTTACACGCTTCAAACTTTATCCCATCGAAATTTGAATAAAATTAAGTACTTCTGTGAAATTGAATATATAAACCAACTTTGGATACAAACTAAAATGAAGTATTCAAACCCAATTTTGTTACAAAATTATGTACAGAGATAGTCCTTGGCAGAGTATATGAAAGCTGAAAATTTACTCTCATTTTCTTGTGTATTTGACGTGATATTATACAAATTTCTATCCAAACCATGGTTCGACCCTTTCAAATGATTGATATCTGTAAAGTAGTACCGTGATTTCAAATGTTGTAAACATCTCAGATGTCGTAAAGTAAAATTTTAATAGGATTATGGTGGCAGACATATCGTTAAAAAAGTTTAGACTCCCCCAACGCAAATATTCCATCATGGCACTCCACTTTGAACCCACAGAACGTAGCAAAGTAGAGACTAAAAGGCCATCGGTGAGTTCGCCATTGCTGAGAATCTGCTCCTTTGTGATAGTGAGCAATGTTTTCTCTAAAGGCTACCGTCTTCCGAGGCATACCCTCAGTGGAAGGGCGATTTCCATCCATTTTAGATCAATTGTTGTCGTATTTGTAATTGCCATTAGCAGGCTCAAGTTCTAGCTGGAACAAAAAATATTCAAGGAAACCATTACTTTTTTCCACAAAACCTAAGGGCAACTATTTGTCAAACTGTGATACAGACTTTGTTCAAATGTATTTCATAACAAACCATTGCTTGAAGAGCACGAAAGTCAAATATCTGTGAGATGAAATAAGTTGTGAGTTCCATGGTGCCTTGTGCTTGAGTGATGTGTTGTATTTATGCATTAAAAAGAGGGAAACGCTTCCCCTGAGATAGCTTTATCTTTCTTGCTCTCTAATGGCGATGAATGAGGTGAAGCTCTCACACATGATGAGAATAAGGATAACTTCCTTATGCTCTTAATAAAATGCTTTTACAACCAGCTCTGGCTTGTCGAGGTTCAATAAATACCTGGAGGAGAATCCTCACTCCTATGAAGGAGTACCCAGGGACATGTCTAGAAATGCCCCATTTTCAATTGATCGCCTGTCTCATAGTTTGCTCTATACCTGATTTAAAATATATTTCGACTTCTCTGGAAGAGGATGATAGTAGGAGAGATCCCTGTGGATTTTCCAAATTTCTGCCATGGATTCATTTCATCTCATTTTAGATCCAAATTTCTGCCATGGATTCCTTTCATCTCATTTTATAAATTTCGTGGGCACCTGCAGAGATAACATTTGAATTTTGATTTTTTTCTATACCCACGCTGCATTGAATGATTATGGTAGACTGTCTTATCAACCAAGGCGGAGATAACATTTGAATTTTGAATTTTTTCTATACCCAAGCTGCATTGAATGATTATGGTAGACTGTATTATCGACCAGGGTGGAGAAATGCACGGATGCCGAAGAATGTTCACATGGAAGCCCGTGGGCATGCATGGTGAAGGGGCCTCCATAGGGGCATTTAATGCCCTATGGCAAGCTAGTTAGCTCTCACCAAAATTTTTTAGTACATGGTAATTTACCGTGTTATTTGGCCTCTTCCTGAGGCTGGGAGGCAAAAACATAGGTTATATTTATTTTTTTTGCCCATCAATGTAAGACCAGTTTAATGCTAGCATTATTGCTAGGCCTTTAATGCTTGGGATAATGCTTGGGACATTGTACTAAGACATACAGGTTGCTGCATGAAGATGGGAAGATAGGTAGCCGATGAAGATGGGAAGACAGGTAGCCTACCGCGTGGCGAGAGGAGGGCTACAACTTCTTGAGCATTGCTAAACGACGCGTAGATTTAGGCTCGTTATTACATTTACATTCTTCCGTTGATGTGAATGCATAGCTTCATTTCTGTACTTCTCCCTTATTCCAGCTGATATTGAAATTATCCGGTCTACTAAGGAGGATCCGGTCAGAGGTCTAGTTGAGGAGAGCTCTGTTTGGTCTACTGTCAACAACAACAAACACATCGCACCCCTTGCGCACCGGAATATGTCTTCTGCTGCAATTTCTTCAGTGGCCCCAAGGTGCCACAGCCGCTGCCAACAATCTCTCTGAACAAGAACAGTCAGGCTGCCAGCAACCTGTTTGAAGAGGAATAGTCGCCCCAGGGTGCGCTACCAGCAACCTCTCTGAACAGGAACAGTCACCGCAGGTTGCCATACCAGCTGCCAACAACCTCTCTGAATAGGAACAAAGAGCTCGCACCCCCTTAGGCACAAAGACATCGAACCCCCTTCGGCATACCGAGTTTGTCTGCTGCAAATCTCATTTCTTTAGTCGGCACAACGAGTCTATCTACTCCAAATAGCCTTACTAGAATGAGCAAATGTTGTTGAACATACGAATGCAAAGCATGTGCCTCAGAAGCTAAAACGCGATTGGGAACGTTGAAATGCAAGTGGAAGGGCTTGGTTCCTTCACTTAGACAGCGAAACTATCCCACGCAATCTCACCATATTAGGGACAGGCGGGGAAGGTTGGAACAACATCCCTTTGGGAAATTCCCCTGGCTGATGGGCTACTTCAAACGCCAACCTCACTGATAGCCACTTCCGGTTGAGCTAGATTTCTGAACTGAGTCAACTGAATCACATATGTTATCTTTGATGCAACGTTAAGTGGCGCGGTTAGGGATTGCATGCTATGTAATGGGGGCAAAGGAAGGAGCAGTGAGGCACTTGGCTCTCATGCGAGGGCCCACATAGTCCACTAACTTGGTTTTTTATTTTCTTTTATTCCACGCATTACATGGATATTTTCAGAGACCTTTCTCATCTGGGTCCCCTTAACCTTTTTTGGTAATCCTTTGCTATGAAATAACTGCAGATTTCATCATTTCGGTGGTAATATCGTTATTTGATTTTGGGCCCTTGATGTGAGGAAAAGGGGATTTTCTCAAGTCGATTGTAAGTTTTCGAGCCTGAAAGGTATTGGAAACATTGGAATAATGGTCAATTTAGAGGGTTGGGGGGATATGGAGGGCATGCAAGTAGCTAGAATGGGGGTTGCAAACGAAGTGAAGGAACAACAGCTAAAGGAAGGCAATGATAGTGATCTCCTCAAGGGAATGAAGAAGGTAAGGCATGAGAGAGGATCAACAACAAAGGAACAGATTAGTAAAATGCCTCCCTGTGCTGTTGGAAAACGGAGTTCTATCTACAGAGGCATCACAAGGTTAGAAATACATGTTACTTTCTCCTAGTTTTTATTATTCTCATCACTTTTATAGATATTTGCCATTGATATGCCCTGCTATTTTTCTTTAACCCCGGCCTGGGTTTATCCTCCTAGCCTCTTGTACAATGCGTGGGTGTGTGTAATTTTCAAGTCAATTGTAAAGTATCAAAGGTCATGTTTATATTCTTAGTGTCAACATATGATCTTAGTACCTGTAATAACTATTAAGGATTCAAGGAACAAATCTTGATACCAGGGCCTCACCCTTGCCTGCGTAAGTATTTTCGACAATGATCATGAATTAAATAGAGTTTTTATATAGGAAAAGTACAAGACTTGTGGCTATACTCGAAGGGTTTCTGGGTACATAGAGATGGAAGCTTTACTGGCTGATTCATTACAAAATCCCTATTTATATTGCTTTGACTGAATGTTGCAGAGCATACTCTTTCTCAAATTTTTAGTATATATAGTACTATGATTTCTTTGACCATCAACCTTTACACAAAAATACTGAGGGCAGTTTGATTAAAAGTCAGGACTCTAGTCCTTATAAAAACTGGTGGCTCTTGCCTCTATAGGAGAAAACACAGACTAGACTGATAATTACATACGATACGATATGTGCGTCTGTATGTGTATCTAAGTTTAACAAAAAGAGAATGAATGTTAATGAATTTTTTTATGAGTTTTATGAAAAAAATTAGCTTGTAATTATATTTTCTAAAATACTTGCTATTAACTAAATTTTTCTCAAGTAAACTCGAAATCCCCCTTAAATTCACCAATGCTTGGGATTCAGCGATGTTCATTTTTCCTTTCAAAAAAACTTTGTTGAATGCGTTGACCAAGGCTAAACAGAATTTCCTTCATTGACTTTGGTCATGGTTGAAAGTGCCAAGGGGTTTGTTTGTAGTTGGAATCATAAGTGAGTTTTCATTCGATACCTTTTGTCAACCATTTATGTGAAGAAATTTTTAGCTCTGTCATTCTCCATTTAAGCCTATCCATGAGCACAATGTGCACATTCACCTTTCTGTTGCACTCATCCGCAACTACAAGGTTCGTTGCATATCACCCTTCTTAGAATGTTCAATGATCAAAGTGTTACAATTTTGTAAATTAGCAATAAAACTTTGTCCAATAGTTCCCAAAACACATGCTCTGCCTCCTTAGTCATGGATTTCCTACGGAGTCCCTGAATTAATAAATTGTCAGTAAATGTCTACTTTCAACATGATAGATAGAGTCTTCTTGGAGGGGGAGGTAGAGAGAGCTATTCAGGGACAGGGGATAGATAGAGTAGAGTCTTATTGAAAGGGACTAGAGGCTAGAGCCATTCAAGGAGAGGGGCTTTGTGCAGTGAACGAATTTGTGCTATGATGAGGTGCCACAATTATTGAAATCGCCCTACGAAGGCAGCGAAGGACCGACTCGAATAGCCTCATCCTCTGCTAGATGCAAATGTCTCAAACTCCTGTTCATATGCTTAGAATGGCACCTACAGTGTTTCATTGTTCACCTTGATTCACTGGAAGTACAAAGCACAAAGAGAGACCCTGCTATCTGGACTATGCCAAATGCTTTGGATCTTGGTAAACTGTTTAGTTATAGAAAATCAGAGAATCAAGCTTCCTCCTCTCAGGGTGATTTGCAGTGCTCAAAAAGTCAAGTTAAACTGGATAATCTTAAGTCAGATTGACTCGCCAGTTTCTGTTTCTCTGATGTTTGGTTAAATTATACAGATTTCATCTCCTTTTATAGTATCTCACAAGGTACTTTAGGGACACAAAAGAAAAACACGTAAATCAACTCTGGCCAAAAGAATGTTACCTTCTTTGTTTACTTTACAAAGAATGTCAGATGTTTGTTAGATTCATTAATTTTGAGGCATCAAGTGCATTTATTTGGAGATATTCCTGTTTATGACAAGTATCCCAAGTTCCGTAGGCATAAGCTACATAAAAACTACAAAATGATCAGTGATGGCTTTATCTACAAGGTCATCTGCTATATGAATAGGGGATCCTACTATGCACACCAGCCGGATAGAATGAAATAGCATATATGGCTGCTGCGATTCCTCCAAATGGTGCTTTCTCAGATGCCTTCATCTCTGGTGACTGTGCCCCTACCTTTAATGCCTTTGCTTTAGCTGATGGGTAAACAACTGGTGCTTCAATTTTGAATATTTTTTTCATAAACAACAGAGAAACCTTGCCCCGCTAGAACGTATTTATATCTCCAAATTCAGAAGTTGTATAATTTGAGGAATATTCACATGCCACTTTGTCTCAATGATTCACAATATTGTTGGACAGATCGCTGAAAGGAGAATTTACTGTGGTCTTGACACTGTGTATTCTTCATTACCTTCATAGTGTTCATTGAAACATGAGATTCAAACCCTAGTACAACATAAAAATCAAATGTTAAGGTTTCAGTTATTGTTTAGTTCCCTTAATTTTAGCTTTGGCATGAATTCGCTGTTATACCAGTCGAAAAACACTACCACATTTATTCATTAATTTATCATAGAGAGAAGTGGACAATCAATAGAGAATAATTCAGAGGCCTCCTGGTAAAAATTCGGCAATCATTCACAATTGAATAAGCTCACGACAAGAGGAATTGATTAAAAAAAGAGGTTTATGAAATCCTTGAAAGTACAGTACAATTACTGACAGCATTGTTAAGATACTAGTGACAACATTGTTAGCATAATAATTCCTGGATAAACTTACAAGTAAAGATTCACACTATTGAACTCTTTGCAAGAGTTTCTCCACCATCATTTTTGGCTGAAGTCCACTCAAATATTCTGCATTCATAATAGCATTTGAAAGAAGAATAATTGTCGAATGAGATGGAGCATTCACCTAAAATTGAATAAAAAAGACACAAGCTATTAAATGACACTAACTATTTTAATCCCAAATTGAAAAAAACCTTAGCAGGCGAATGTTCCAGCAAATATGTTTGTTGTAAGTCAAATCGCTGGATACAAAGAAAAGAAGGAAACCAATATATTCGAATAAATGTATTTACTGTATGATTGTAATTTGTATACCCTAATTGTATTATTAGATTGCTCAGTACATTCTAATTATAATAGCTATGAATTTATTTGAAGGATCCATGGATGTTGTTCTTTTTTAGTACGTGCTGTCACAAGAAACATGGTATACATGGTATATGGTTAGCAATCTCAACAAAGGATCTCACTCTGTTGCTTCCAAGCATAGGATGTCAGTGAATTCAGTGCAAAAATACTTCAAAGAGGAAGATATTGTCTACCAATTAATTAAAGATATCGACCTAGACAACTAAGACTCTTATCCTTCCAACAATGGGCAAGAAGAAGACAACAGTCATGTTTCTTGTTAACCTTTACGTTTTGTAAATTAATATGAATTCCATGTATTTTCCTAAGACTTTATACCTTCAAGCGTTTTGTAAATTAATATGAATTCTATGTATTTTCCTAAGACTTTATACCTTCAGGAATTTTGAAATACTATAATTGCGGGCATCTATAAATCATACCATCGATTTAAGGAACAAGTCCTTACTGACACAGGGCAGGGACTAGCTGCCCCGCAACCCTTCTTGTTTTACAATGAATCCTCTAGCCACACTCTCTTTGGTCTACATTTTTTTATTCAAGCTTTTAATAAGCATATCATAAAAATCAGATGGCTAAACTTGGCATATAGTAACAAATTACTATCTTAATCAAATTACAAGACAATAAAGACAGTTTCTATCTTAATTTTTCCAACAAATTCCACAAATCAAAGAACCAACTCCTTTAGTAAAAAATTTGATCTCTCAGTTGAATTTTACTGAATCCTCGCCCCCGTCAGTTGAATTTTACTAAATCCCTGGCCCACTTTAATGACTGCCTCCCCGAGAAAACGAACCCCAACACACCCTGTAGAAAACCAACACTCCCACAAAACGGAGTTGTTTTTAGCATAGTTACCAAATTCGGCCGAATCGGCTCGAAGAATTCGAAAATTTGGCAATTCGGTCCGATTCGGCCATTAGTACGCTGAAGATCGGTTCGGACACATTATAGTCTGTCAAATTTAATTTTTTAATTTTCTTTAATTTGTGTTTTCCAAGAAGTCGTACTCCAATTTTTGTGAGTTAGTTTCGTCATACAGTTATATAATATTGAACCTTTTAAACTTAATTCTTCCTGCTGGTCGAGGGATCCACTTAGACAGTTAGACAATATTTAAGATAGAAGGGACCAGGATACTGCAACTCCTTTGGAGATATTGCTCGAAT
>APFE031174745.1:70907-87482 GCA_000404065.3 Pinus taeda
AAACAAAAATACCACAGCCCTAATACAATAAACCGCGTAAATAAAAAGTGTTGTTGTGGTTGTTTTGGGGTTATTAAAAGACAGATCATATGATTTTTTCAACCGAGCTAATCTTCATACACAATCCTCGTGCAAGACCTAATTTTGAAACACAATCCTAATACAATGATTTATTAATAAGTATTGTTGGAATTCATATATATTTTTATAGTTATTTTCGTATGATCAATAATGTTTAGAACCAAACTGCTCCTAGCAAGTAGTCTAGGGATCAACTTGAATAATTTCAATCTAAAATATTTTGTAATATAATACTTTGTTGAGCAACCATATATATATATATTAGATAGTTGATCTGTTTAAAAGATTATATAATTAAAAAGTCAATTAATTAAAAAATTAATTAGTTTAATTTTTATAGTTATTAAATAAATGTAATGATCACTCTCTCCCTGTACCAATATTGTATGGACTATCTCCCTATACCAATATTGTATAGATTATCCAAAAATCCCATAGTTACTAAATAAATGTAATGATCACTCTCTCCCTGTATCAATATTGTATGGATTATCCAAAAATCCACTATCCAAAAATCCATGCATCACACAGAAAAAGCCAAATTCAACATGTTGTTGGAAATTTCTTACATTTCACAAAAATGGACAACTAACCAAAAAAACAAAACATTATGTTTTACTTTGTGCGGTAAAAAAAAATATAAATCCTCCTAACAAAACAAAAAACAATAAAATTAAAAGCCTTTACTTATATTTTACGAACCACATTAAATTTCATTAATGTTCTACTCGCAAAAACTGGCGGTCAAACAAAAAAAAACTTCACCTCACGCAAGGTATTAAATTGCTCTTGGTGTAGGCCTGTACGCGACCATTGATTTAATCGAATGGTTGTATGCAATCCCCCGGAGGTCCCTGTCTGCCGAACTTTACCAGTCGGGGAAATGGTGGTTTTGAAACCGTACTGTGAACACGCGAGAGCTGGTCGGTGTGATCGGAGCTTCTCGGTGAAAAACAACTTTTGGCAAAAGGCAATGCGATAAAAAAATAGGTGGTTTTCAGCTGAATTAAATGCGCAGTCGGAATTATATTTCAACACTCCCCTTTAATTTCAACTGCTGGGTTATGAGTCATACCCAGATATTTCCTCAAAAATTCAAAACTTTTCTAGTCCAATGGTTTGGTCAAAATATCTGCAACCTGCTCCTGAGTCCTGTAATGTTTAAGACAATTTCTCCATTGCTTACCAATTCTCTGATGTAATGAAACTTTGTGTCTATGTGTTTCGTTCTCTTAAGAAACATTGAATTCTTGGATAATACAATACATGAGCTATTGTCACAAAAAATCATTGTTCCTTTTGCTTTCTCTTGGCCTAAACTCCTTAACATCCTTCTCATCCAAACTGCTTGACATGCTGCTGCTGTAGCTACCACATATTCTGCCTCTGTTGTAGACAATGCTACAATAGGTTGTTTCTTAGAAGCCCATGAAATAACTCCTGAACCCATTTGAAAAACATAACCGGATGTGCTTTTCCGATCATCTATACTTCCAGCCCAATCACTATCAGTGTATCCAATTAAAGCTGAACATTCTGAAGTAGTATATAAAATGCCAAACCTTTTAGTACCTTTAACATACCTCTGAATTCTTTTTGCTGCTTGCCAATGTGCTTCTTTTGGCCTCTCCATGAATCTGGAAATTAAACTAATAGCATGCATTATATCTGGTCTAATTGCAGTCAAATACATAAGGCTGCCAACTATGCTCTTGTACAAACTAGGATCAAAATCCTTGTTGCTGTCCTCTTTGCTGAGTTTTAATCCCATCACTATGGGAGTGATTGTTGCCTTGCTCTCTTGCATATTGAATCTTTCCAACACTTCATTGGCATATTTCTCTTGTGAGATAAAAATCCCATTTCCATTTTGTTCTACTTCTATTCCTAAGAAGTATCTCAGCAAACCCATATCAGTCATTTCAAATTCTTCTTTCGTGACTATTTTGAAATTCTCAATAAGATAATCATCATTACCTGTGAAAATAACATCATCAACATATAACACAACAATTAGAATTTTACCATCCTTTTCTTTGATGTAGAGGGTGGGTTCTCCCTCACATTTTTCAAAAAAAAAATCCAGTAGATAGGAAACTATCCTACTGTACCACGCTCTTGGTGCTTGCTTCAGCCCATAAAGAGCTTTCTTCAATCTGCACACTTTGTGCTCTTGGACTTTATTTTCATAGCCTGGAGGTTGTTCAATGTATACCTCTTCCATTAACACTCCATTTAGGAATGCTGACTTCATGTCCATTTGGTAAACTTTCCACTTGTTTGGTGCTGCTATGGACAACACTACTCTCACGGTTTCCATTTTAGCAACTGGTATGAAAGTTTCCTCATAGTCTCTTCCATACTGCTGCTTATATTCTTTGACAACAAGCCTTGCCTTGTGTCTTTCTATTTTGCCTTCATCATTACTCTCAGTTTTGTAAACCCATTTGACTCCAATGACTTCTTTTCCTTTTGGTATTTCAACTAAATCCCATGTCTTGTTTCTTTCTATGGCATTGATCTCCTCATCCATAGCTTCTATCCATTTCCTATCCTTAATAGAATCTTCGAAATGAATAGGGTCATCAACATGACAATATAATGCAAACAAAGAATTCATACCTTCATTTGTTGCCTCTTGCTCATAAATGTCGCTTAAATTTCTGAACTTCTTACCTCTTTCATTTGGTGTACAAGTGCTTGAAGAAGCACTTGAATTTCCTCCTTGTGGTGTGCTTGGAGAAGCACTTTCATTTCTCCTCAAGGGTGTCCCTTGCTGTCCTTGTGGGTTGGCACTGTTGTTTTGGGGAGTATTTCAGCCACTCTCCTCATCATCCTTCATCATGAGACAATAGTTTTTAACATTCACTGTTTTTCTCTATGCTCCATCCCAAGTTTCATCCTCAATGAATTGAACATCTTCTAACTAACCGAAAAAAAAGTTTCTCGGTAAATGGGATATACACTTGGTAAAGCTTTGGATTCCTCACGTGTATCCAATGAAATTTTACATTTCTCCCCTTTGCTGTCCAACTTCCTCCTTAGCTGATCTGGAATGTGTGCATAAGCCACACATCCAAAAACTTTCATGTGGGTGACTCCTTGCTTTCTCCCACTCCATGCTTCTTCCGGCACTCTATTCATCACTGCTTTTTTAGGGCATCTATTTAAAATATACATTGCACAATGTACAACTTCAGCCCAATAATCATTTGGCAAATCTTTTGCCTTCAACATACTCCTCGCCATATCCATGATTGTCCTATTCTTCCTTTCAGCAACTCCATTTTGCTGTGAGGTGTACCTAGCTGTAAATTGCTTATGAATTCCATTTTCTCTACAAAACCGTAGGAATTCCTTGGAGATATACTCACCTCCTTTGTCAGTTCTTAGAACTTTGATATGTAGCCCACTTTGGTTTTCTACAAGTGCTTTGAAATTTCAAAAATTTTCAAACACTTCACTTTTGTTCTTTATGAAATAAACCCAAGTTTTTCTAGTAAAATCATTATGAATGTTAGAAAATATTGGTTGCCTGCTAGTGATGGAGTTTGCATCGGTCCACATACATCTGAGTGAACAATTTCTAAGGGTGATTTTGCCCTATGCTTTTCTCTGATGGAAAACTTTCTCTGTGTTGTTTCCCCAAGATACAACCTTCACAAAGGCTATCTGGTTTCTCTATCAATGGTAATCCTCTTACCATTCCTTTTCTACTCAACAAGTTAAGACCTCCAAAGTTGAGATGTCCAAATCTCAAGTGCCACAACCAATTTTCATCTTTTGGTACGCTTTGGAAAGCCTCTTGTGTCACTGCTGCTATTACTTCTTTATTTTTCAAATCTGCCTTTATTATGAGAGAGAACATCTTGTTTCTTGTCATCTTCACTTCAGCAATACATTTTTCGCTAGGTGCTCTATCCATGATGGTGCATACATCATTCACAAAGAAAAAATTGTACCGCTTTTGAACAAGCTGTCCAATACTCAAAAGCTTACATTTCATTCCAGGAACATAATAGACATCTGCTATGGTTTCCTTTTCACCTTTCTTTGTAAATATTTTAACTTCTCCTTTTCCCATAACAGAAATTTTACTATCAGTCCCAAGTGTGACTTGTGATTTCACATTTTGATCTAATCTAGAAAACAAGGCTATGTTTCCTATCATATGGTTGCTGCAACCGGAGTCTAGAAACCATGTATCATCACTCTTTGTTTCAACCATATTACAAGCTATCAACACATTATCTTGGCTGATATTTTCTCTGGTGATATTTGCACTAGTTTTATTACTCATATCATGTTGCTTCTTCCTACATTCATTTGCATAATGCCCATATTTTTTACAATAACAACATTAGACATTGGATTTTTCATACCTTTGTCCTTGAGCATGATGTTGTCCACTTTGTTTACTGTTGCCTTGACCTTTGTTCTGATTTGGATTGCTACCTCTTCCTTGAGTGTTTGCTGGACTGTTTCTTCCACCTCTGTTTTGGCTTCTGCCTTTTCCTCTCTTGTTTCCTCTGCCTTGATCTCTTCCTCTTCCAAAAGACGCCTGGGTCTTGAAGGCTTGCTCTAGAGATGAGTTTTGATTTCAACTCAACCTCTACTTATGTGTTATCAGTGATGCATGTAGCTCATCAACTGAGAAGTTTGAGAGATCCTTTGTCTCTTCTATGGTGGTGACAATCACATCAAACTTTGAGGGTAGGACCCTCAATAGTTTCTCCACAATCCTCCTTTCTTCAAAAATCTCTCCATGAGACCTTATCTGTGTGACCATACCAATTACATGTGTGAAGAATGAGTCAATATTATTTGACTCCTTCATGCAAAGATTTTCAAAATTTCTCCTCAGCAACTGTAGTTTTACTGTCTTCACTTTCTCCATGCCTTGATAGGCTGTCTTGAGAGTTTGCCATGCTTCTTTGGATGTCTTGGCTGCTGCTATCCTTGGAAACACACTCTCATGCACTGCTTGATATAAAAATACGAGGGCTTTTGAATCCTTCTTCCTATTTCTCTTCAACAGATCTTTCTCTGCTTGAGTTAATATGTTAAACACATTTTCATCTGCTAGTTCTTCAAACCCATATTCAACAAGTTCCCATAAATCTTATGAGGCAAACAGGGCTTTCATGGTTATTGCCCAATAGTCATAGTTTTTTCCATTAAACTGTGGGAGCTGAGTATTAAAGATACTCATGCTAGTGCTTATGTTGGTGCTGGCCATTCTTGCACTCTAAACTATGATTCAAATACTTGACTGTGTTTTTTTTTAAAACAACTCACTGTCTTCAACATCAAAAAAAAATACTTGAGAAATACCTTGGATTTCTTTTACTGAGTCTTCACATTGTTGGAGAAACTGCTGCAGCAAAAAACCTTCCTTCAGCTTCTTTGACACCTTCAAAGAGCCTGGACAAGCTCTGATACCACTGTTGAGAATTTTATGGTAAATTCCAAAACAAATAACCTGAACAGAGAACAATGCTCTGTTTTTCTCCACGATCTGTTTTTCTCTAGGATCTTAACACAGGGAAGATATAAACAAATTATTTTCTGAGAATAGAGCATTACACACACCCACAAAAGCTTTGTATTCATTAATAAAAGACTGCCTGTTACAGACTTCTTCCTCTCATAGAGGGATTTACACAAAAACAGTTTGATTCCACAAAAAAATTATGTCTCTGCGTTACAGACTTCTTCCTCTCATAAAGGGATTTACACAAAAACACTTTGATTCCACAAAAAAAATTTGTCTCTGCGTGAACAATTTTACGCTGCTGTGTAAAAATTTCCTTTTATATTTACTGCTGTAAATAAAAAAAATTACATGGATTTACCGCTGTAAAATTTTTCTCCTTACTCCTTGCTCACTGCTGCATATTTATATTTCTTCAACGAACAACCATTTGCAGTGTATTTACACTGATGTGTATATTTCACATTACATTTAAAAAAAACATTACATTATATTGGTTGTTGCAAATTTTCTTTCATTGCTGAACGAACAAGGAAAATACACACGTTGCTGCTCCTATCTTCATTACATGCTCCCAGTATATATCTTAACAAAAAAAGCTTACACATATACTTTCACGCTTTTTACCTATCATACTCCCGTGAATAATTAAAAACATTATAATTAAAATAATATTAGCTATGCCCATACTTCAGTAACTTAAACAAATAATAAAATTTAAAATTTATATCTACATTATACGAACAAGAGTAAATGCCATTAATTTCTTCACTGCATTAAACAGCGGTCAAAAACAAAACTTCACACAATGTGCAAAATGGTGCAGGTTTGTAACTGTACATCAACCGTTGATCTACCCTCAAAAAATCGGACGGCTGTGGTCAATATTGAAAGGCCCATTTCTGCTGAAGTTTACACTCCAATAAAAAGTGGTTTTGCAAAATGTATTGAGGACATGCGTCAAAAAGTGATTGTATCGAGTGCCTTTGAGAGAATACCACTTCCTCAACAAAAGCGATCCAATGGAAAACTGATGATTTTGCTGAATTAAATGTGCGCAGTACAGCAATTTGAAATTAATATTTCAACAATTATCATCTCGGCAGATAAACATCTTCCTTGTCAGTTTGGGCCCCAAAAATTTTGCACTTTAAATCAAGATATGAATGTAAATATTTAGTATGCTATGGTTGACATAGTATGTTGCGAAAGATGGCAAATATTTTAATAATAATTAAAATAAAAAAATACATAATATAGTTATTATTAATTTTTTATTTTTCTAATTTTATTATAATTTTTAAATTTTTGGATTCGTGGATTTAGTTTTTGATAAATATTTAATATATTTGTAGATGTTATTTTAAAAAAACATTTAAAATATATTGATTTTTTTTATTATATTAATTATGAAAATGTTAGAATTAAATTTTTATAATAAAAACTATAATTTATTGGTACAAATTGTGAAGTGGTATTTAATAATTTAAATATAATTAATTTGATAAAAGAAATTTTTAAGTATAAATTAATGGCATAGTCTAATTTGTTGTTTAAAATGCATTTTTGAATGCATAATGGATTTAGCCATCAAAAACTTTTGGGCATTCTAATTATGCAAATTAAACAATATAAACTCAAGTTTTTAAAAATTTCTAAAAAATTTTGATTAACAAGAAAAAATGTAGTGAAAAAAATCACTTTGTCTATAAATTAGACTACTCCTAAACTAATTATCTTATTTCAATAATGAGGTGTAAATAATATAGTGAAAAGGTTAAGAATTGTTATGACCAGGGCCAAATATCTATTATACACAAATCTACAATATCTAATTAATATAACTATATTTAATTTATTAAATTAAAAATAAGAGGATTGCATGGTTATATATATATAGATGATAATGAAGTTTTGTAATTGTATTTGGTTGATTTTGGAGAATTTAGGAAGAGAAGTGTGTAATATTTATGATCCGTTTATTTTCGATAATAACTTTATTCATTATCAAGGACGAAAAAATAAGATTCTTATTCCTCTACAATTATTTTAAAAAATTGTGTTGGAATATGTAAGATTCTGGGTCCTTTACAATTTTGGAAAAAAGCTAAATCAACAACTCCTTTTCTTTATATTTTGTTTTTTCATATTGTATAGAAAATATTTTTTTAGTGCATTTGTATCACAAGCCTATTGTATGCCTATTTACAATATGAACACAGCGCTCATTATATAATTTTAAAATAAATTGAAAATAAATTTAATATATACACATATATATAAACCGCACAGCGCTCCCACACATGTTTCCATACTATGTGAAAAGAACCGTGTTGCTGACCTTTAATAACATTTACTTTATTGCATTCTCACACAACATGCTTCGCAATTTCCAACTGGCCAAACAAGACATTAATTATCTGCGATTATTATTATAGTTTTTAAAATTTGAAATGTGTTGGTAATGAACTCATAACATAACATACATGAGAATGTACCAGGAATGGAATTTGTAACATGCATCAAAGTTCATTATTATTCAAAATAATCATTCCAATGTTGAAATAATAATTTCCCTTGCCACCACTAGTTTCCATCGCACCACTTTTTTCGCAATGGTGGTATTCTCTGGAGGGGATGCGATGACAGATTGACACGTGTTTATAGGTTGATTTCCAAAACAACTTTTCATTGAAACATAAAGTTCGTGTGGATTGAGCAAGCGATAACGTTCAATTGAAAGGAACGTTGTCCACTGTCGATTGAAGCCAAAGCTGTGCACAGGCCTGCAGCACATGGAGTTAACGTGATGTGAAATTTTTTATTTTGATCGCTAGTAAAAGTAATTAATGAGTTTAATGTGATTTGTAAATGTAGGTAGAAGTTTCAATTTTAATGTTTTTTTTATTGCGCATGGCAGTTTGGCAAAATTAAAAGAAAGGTATGGTCATTTTTTTTTATTGTTAAAAAGTATATGCAATGTAATACGTAATATGTTAAAAAAAAATTGTTGTTCGTGGAGAGAACAAGGTAAGGCCTGCAGCACATGGAGTTAATGTGATGTGAAATTTTTTATTTTGATCACTAGTAAAAGTAATTAATGAGTTTAATGTGATTTGTAAATGTAGGTAGAAGTTTCAATTTTAATGTTTTTTTTATTGCGCATGGCAGTATGGCAAAATTAAAAGAAAGGTATGGTCATTTTTTTATTGTTAAAAAGTATATGCAATGTAATACGTAATATGTTAAAAAAAAATTGTTGTTTGTGGAGAGAACAAGGTAAGGGAAGCACGCAACATCACGTGAGAAAAATATTACATAACAGTGTAAAGAAAATTTGTATGCAGAGAAAGAATGTAATGGAATACAGTTGGAAATTATTAATTCCTACTTGTCTATGGTTATAATTCTCCATTTGAGGAGTTTGTTCCTACATTATAGGAATTTAGTTTCTCCTAGATTAGTGTGTGGTTGAGAGAATCTCTCAACCACACTAGTGTACGTCCAAGATAGAAATCCTATCTTGAGACTATTGATTGTATAAATATGTGTAATTTCCTCATTCACAATATAATAGAAAATATATTGATTGTGCAACTTTTATCTTGGTATCAGAGCCTGTGAGGGCCTGGCCCCTCTTGGGCTTGGCCCCTCCTGGGCTGAGGGAAAATAAAGGATTTCGTATTTGTTTGTCCATCATCCGCTGTCGAGACTTGTGGATGTGTTGAGCGAATAGGCAGACTTTCGGTGAAGAAGGATTTGTTTGCTTCCATTTGATTATCCCGGCTTGGCAACTTCGGCCTCGCGCTTTGGCTCGAGCATGCCGTCGATCAGGGTTTCGATTCCGATGAGGCGCGGAGTTTCTTTGACAAGCATGGGTTAGCAGTTCGAGCCGTGGGAGTGCTTGTCGAAGATGCTCGAGACGCTTTCCAGAATAGCGTGGAAAACGGTGCCGTGGCTATGCTGAAGCCATGCGATCTTGTCGATGAGGCCACCGGCGGGAAGGTCTATATGTCGGAGGTTAAGCTTTACGAAGATGTGGTTCTTCGTTTTGTAAGCCAGGACGGTTACAAGGGCCCCTTTTTGCCCAATTACGAGCCTGTTCAGTCAGTTCACTTGTCCTATGGAATCATTCGAGTCGACCACGCTGTGGGGAATGTCGAGAAACTGGAGGAAGTCGTCCAATATGTGGCCAAGTTTAGCGGGTTTCACCGTTTTGCCGAGTTTACGGCAGAAGACGTCGGGACTAGAGAGAGTGGCCTGAAATTCGATGGTGTTGGCGAGCAATAATGAGATGGTTCTATTGCCCATGAACGAGCCTGTGTTTGGGACCAGTCGATCTGTTGGAGAAGTTCTTGAGCTTAAGAACGCGAATGCTGTCTTTTTGAATCTGGGAATTTTTATTTTTTTTTATCCATGCACTGTAATCATACTTACAGTTTTTTCATGGTGGTGGAAATTTTTTGGCGGACGGCAGGACAAAGTCTTTGCATATGGGCTCCCTACACGTCATAGACACTTGGCCTGCACATCCATGTTTGGCTTTGATCCATGGTTTTTCCCTTAACATTTCAGATTTTAAGGGGTTTCATGCTTAACTTTGAACGTATGATGGTTTTAGGAGTGTTCACTCTTAATTTTAAGGCGAAATCGGTGCAGATCGGCGATGTCCAGCAACAGAATTGGAGTTCTCTGGAGTTCAACTGAATGGAGGTTTTGATTCTACAGAGAATCGGGTGGATGAATCTTACATCCCGGCGTGTGGATCTCCTGGATCCGGGTAACGCAGAAATACATGGAATTGGTTACAATTTCCTTATAACATTCAGCGAGACGCTCCGAGAGTATTGACTCTTGGAATGCAGAAATATCTGTGATTCCAAGGCAGAAAGTTTAGCAGGAGTGCTACTGAGGGTGTTTTCACCTGGACGCAGCATAGTTTGGCGGATGAATTGGTTGCAGAATAGTTTGGCGTATGAATGTTGCCAAAAAAATTTTAGACATGTTTAGTATGATTTTGTAGATTGGAATGGGCGGATGTTTTCCTTTATTACAACCGGATGGGTCATTTTCCGTGCTGTGTTGAGGCCTGTGGAGTTGATCGAGCTCTCAGAGAACTTGGTGTTAAGGAAGGTGGCACAGTAATAGTTGGAGAGAGGGAGCTAGTTTGGCGCGATCCTTAACTTTTCAATGCCAATACTCTTTGACTGATTTATTCGTGAATCTGTGTTTCAGTCAAAGAGATCCACCTGGGGGTAAAGCCGCTCAACCAGATTTACACAGTGGGTTCTGCCCACACTATGCGCTTTGCACGGGTGCATGATTTGTGTTGTGGATTGCTGTGGGTTTCTTTGATTTGGCAGCGGGGACTCATGTCTTGGAGGCCCTCCTTGTGATGGACGGATTAAATGAGTATGTTCTCCCTACATTGCAATTTATCAATGGATTGCTGGCCCTGTTTGTGGAATTCTCCATACCCTTTGGCCCTATTAATATTAATATCAATGTTTATAGCAACAGCTCCAGATCTGATCCAAAAACTGTGAGTAGTATTCTGTCTCGCCACTCCAAGATGATCAGATCTTTGCCCAAAGTCAAGTATCGGGGTTTAAGAAAATCAGAAGATTTATCTTAAAAGGGCCACAGCTCCTTCCGCATCGATGCCCACAGAAGCAAAGGCAGAGAGAAGAGATGAGATGCTGCCATTTTTATACTGTCATTTTTATACTGTCAGCGCGAACGGGATCAAAGAGATGGTGCGTCAGGCATAACGATTGCCCTCCACGCCTGGCCCCTCCTCGGCTCTGTCCATCTTGGGAAGCTCCCTTGTTATTTCGGTTCCCTTTTCCATGGAATGCAGATTTCGTCTTCATGCTCATTCTGAAGCAGCGCTGGAATGTTGAAATCGAATGGGTGGTGCAACCGATTCAGGGGCAGATCTTGTGAACAACAAGCAGTGGAGAACACATCAAGGGTTGTTGGTATCGCTGCAAGGACTGTCTGAGATATGCTACTTTTATCTTGGTATGAGTACTAACGACTATTTGATGAAATTTGTGAATAAAGACGCGAAAGGATTTGTTCCTATTCCGCTTATCGCATCATTCAAGAAAGAGAAGAGTCTTGTTAGTAACAGCGGTGCTGAGAACGTGACACCAATGTTAGATGCAAAAATCGAAGAATTGCAATCCCGTACAGTTGTTGCAGAAAATCTACCAGAAGACCATACCAATGAAAACATCGAGAAAATATTTGCTGCTGTTGGCAATGTGAAGACTGTGCGTATTTACCATCCTCAGGCAGCAAGCAAGGGCACGTATGGCTGCAATTTCTCAAGCTGTGTCAGAATCTGTGCATTTTTTGCAAGATGATGCATCAAAAGAGCTCTGCTAGGCGCGGAGATAGTGGGTTCCTTAGTAACATTGAAATATTTTCTGTGGGGGACAACATATTGGGTTGTCGCGCAGTGGTCTGCGTATTGGACAGGGTTGCATTGGCTCTTGTTTTTTGGCGCCTTGTGTGTGGCTTGAAGATTGTGGATCAGGCTGTGGATTATACTTGGGTAAATGTTTTTTGGTAAAGTATTGTTTGGAATTTAAATTGATATACATATTGAGATTCTGGACCTCAATATGAAGTTATTTTGTTACAATTCGCGACTCTAACGAATGACAAGTTCATGGAAGTTCCAAGAATTTATTTGACAAAGATGCCCAAGATGTGAACTTGGGACAAAGGAGCAGCAACAACAGTTATGGTGGACAACAAAGTAGATTTTTTGTTTTAGTGTGGTTTGTGGAATAGACTCCCTAGCATATTATTGCAATAATCATTGTATGTACCAGAAACTCCAAATGTTGAAATGTAAGCCTTGCTAAGGCATTTGAAAGTTCGTGGTGATCTCAAAACCACTTTGTAATGGTTTGTGGTCAGCCTGAAACCATCTTTTGTCACTGTAATGTGACGGTTGGTGGTGAACCAGAAACCATCTATAGAGCCTTAATGGCTACAGGAGTTGCCTGATGGTGGCAAATTGAGATCCTTGATCAGCTCGTTGGTAGCAGATCGGATCTGCTCGGTGGTGGCGAATTGAGATCCTTGATCAGCTCGGTGGTAGCAGATCGGATCTACCCGGTGGTGGCGAATTGAGGTTCTGTGATCGGACCTGCCCGGTGGTGGCGAATCAGAGCTTTGTGATCTGCTCGGTGGAAGCAGATGAAGTCGGCGGATTTGCCCGGTGGTGGTAAATCGGACTTGCCCGGTGGTGGCAGATTGCCTTTGTGGCTGTGTGTACACATGAGCTTTGTGCTCGTAGGAGCAGGTGGACTGCAGTAACACCTGGCTCGGACTTAGATGATTCTTTCTGAGTAGAAGGGGATTGGTGCGTTTTTCGCGCTGATAGCAGCGCCAGGAAGGCCAACTGGCGCGTCTGTTAGGCCATTAATCGCGCCAAGGAAGGCCAACTGGCGCGTCTGTTAGGCCATTAATATGCAACTTTTATCTAATACTAAGGAAATTTTTATTACAGTAGTGAATGTAATTTTCTGTAGTTGAAGATTGTTTTTACAGCAGTGAATGTAAAGAAATTTTACATACAGCAGTGTAAAATTTTCTAAAGAGACAGGGTGATTTTTTTTTGTGGAAGTTACAGCATAAACATATCTAAGGAAATTTTTATTACAGTAGTGAATGTAATTTTCTGTATTTGAAGATTGTTTTTACAGCAGTGAATGTAAAGAAATTTTACACACAGCAGTGTAAAATTTTCTAAAGAGACAGGGTAATTTTTTTTGTGGAAGTTCTTGAGATGAAGGAATTTGTAACACCTGTTGTTTTTATTAATGAATATAAGTTTCTCTGTGTATGAGTGAACTCTGTTCTTCAAAAGGCATTTTATTTTGTTTCCTGGGACAAAACAGAGCATTGTTCTTTGTTCAGTTTTTGTTTGGAATTACCAGAAATTCCCAACATGGTATGTTCAGGCTCTTTGAAGGTGTCAAAGAAGCTGAAGGAAAGATTTCTTGTTGAAGCAGCGTCTCCAGCAAAGTGAAGACTTAGTCAAGAAAGATCCAAGGTATTTCTCAAGTTTGTTTTTTGTGTTACTGTTGAAGATAGTAAGTGATTTTTAAATACAGTTTGAAGCATAGTTCAGAGTGAAAAAATGGCTGCCTCCAGCACCAGCACTAATATGGGTATCTGTAATACTCAACTCCCACAATTTAATGGAAAAAAACTATGACTATTGGGCAATAACCATGAGACCCCTGTTAGCCTCACAAGATTTATGGGAATTTGTTGAGGATGGATTTGAAGAACTAGTAGATGAAGAAGAGTTTAATAATTTAACTCAGGCAGAGAAAGAACGGTTGAAGAGCTATAAGAAGGAAGATTTTAAAGCCCTCCTCTTCTTATATCAAGCAGTGCATGAGAGTGTGTTTCCAAGGATAGCAGCAGCCAAGACATCCAAAGAAGCATGGAAAACTCTCAAGATAACCTATCAAGGTATGGAAAAAGTGAAGACAGCAAAAGTACAGTTGCTGAGGAGAGATTTTGAGAATCTATGCATGAAGGAGTCAGATAATATTGACTCATTCTTTACACAAGTAATTGGTCTGGTCACATAGATAAGGTCTCATGGAGAGATTCTTGAAGAAAGGAGGATTGTGGAGAAACTATTGAGAGTCCTACCCTCAAAGTTCGATGTGATTGTCACCACCATAGAAGAGACAAAGGATCTCACAAACTTCTCAGTTGATGAACTACATGCATCACTGATCACACATGAGCAGAGATTGAGTAGAAATGAAAACTCATTTCTAGAACATGCCTTTAAGACCCAAATGTCTTTTGGAAGAGGAAGAGGTCAAGGTAGAGGAAACAAGAGAGGAAGAGGCAGAAGCCAACATAGAGGTGGAAGAAACAATCCAACAAACACTCAAGGAAGAGGCAGCAATCCAAATCAGAACTAAGGCCAAGGCCGCAGCCAACAAAGTGAACAACATCATGCTCAAGGACAAAGGTATGAAAAATCCAATGTCCAATGTTATTATTGTAAAAAATATGAGCATTATGCAAATGAATGTAGGAAGAAGCAACATGATATGAGTAATAGATCTAGTGCAAATTTCACTAGAGAAAATATCAGCCAAGATAATTTGTTGTTAGCTTGTAATATGGATGAAACAAAGAGTGATGATATATGGTTTCTAGACTCTGGTTGCAGTAACTATATGACAGGAAACATAGCCATGTTTTCTAAGTTAGATCAGAGTGTGAAGTCACAAGTCACACTTGGCATTGATAGTAAAGTTTCTGTTATGGGAAAAGGAGAGGTAAATATCTTAATTAAGAAAGGTGAAAAGAAAACCATAACAGATGTTTATTATGTTCCTGGAATGAAATTTAACCTCTTGAGTATTGGACAGCGTGTTCAAAAGGGGTACAATGTTTTCTTTGAGAATGATGTATGCACCATCATGGATAGAGCACCCAGCAAACGATGCGTTACTGAAGTGAGGATGACAAGGAACAGGATGTTCACTTTGAGGATAAAAGAAGATTTAAAAGATGGAATAGAAATAGCAGCAGTTACACAAGAGGCTTTCCAAAGCGAACCAAAGGATGAAAATTGGTTGTGGCACTTGAGATTTGAACATCTCAATTTTGGAGGTCTTAACTTGTTGAATAGAAAAGGAATGGTAAGAGGATTACCATTGATAGAGAAAGGACAACCTTTGTGAAGGTTGTATCTTAGGGAAACAACACAAAGAAAGTTTTCCATCAGGGAAAAGAATAAGGGCAAAAGCACCCTTAGAGATCATTCATTCAAATGTATGTGGACCGATGCAAACTCCATCACTTGCAGGCAACCAATATTTTCTAACATTTATTGATGATTTTACTAGAAAGACTTCGGTTTATTTCATGGAGAACAAAAGTGAAGTGTTTGAAAAATTTCACAATTTCAAAACACTTATAGAAAACCAAAGTGGGCTGCATATCAAAGTTATAAGAACTAATAGAGGAGGTGAGTATATCTCCAAAGAACTTCTACGTTTTTGTAGAGAAAATGGAATTCATAAACAGTTTACCACAAGGTACACTTCGCAGCAAAATGGTGTTGCCGAAAGGAAGAATAGGACAATTATGGATATGGCGAGGAGTATGTTAAAGGCAAAGAATTTGCCAAATGATTACTGGGCTGAAGCTGTACATTGTGCAGCGTCTATTATGAATAGATTCCCTACAAAAGCAGACATGAACAGAGTGTCGGAAGAAGCATGGAGTGGGAGAAAGCAAGGAGTCACCCACATGAAAGTTTTTGGATGTGTGGCTTATGCATACATTCCAGATCAGCTAAGGAAGAAGTTGGATAGCAAAAGGGAGAAATGTATTTTCATTGGATACAATGAGGAATCCAAAGCTTATAGATTGTATAACCCATCCACCAAGAAGTTTTTTGTGAACAGAGATGTTCAGTTCATTGAGGAGGAAGCTTGGGATGGAAGCATAGAGAAAACAGTGAATGTTAAAAGCTCTTTGTCACATGATGAAGATGATGAGGAGATGGCTTAAATACATCCCCAAATAGCAACGCCAACACAAGGGCGACAAGCGACACCCTTGAGGAGAAATGAAAGTGCTTCTCCAAGCACATCACAATGAGGAAATTCAAGTGCATCTTCAAGCACTTGTACACCAAATGAAAGAGGTAAGAAGTTCAGAAATTTAAGTGACATTTATGATGAATGTATGAATTCTTTGTTTGCTTTATATTGTCATGTTGATGACCCTATTCATTTCGAAGAAGCAATTAAGGATAGGAAATGGATAGAAGTTATGGATGAGGAGATCAATGTCATAGAAATAAACAAGACATGGGATTTGGTTGAATTACCAAAAGGAAAAGAAGTCATTGGAGTTAAATGGGTTTACAAAACCAAGAGTAACGGTGAAGGCAAAATAGAAAGACACAAGGCAAGACTTATTGTCAAAGGATA
>APFE031174745.1:120051-139995 GCA_000404065.3 Pinus taeda
AGTGATTGGGGAACTGAATGTGAACAGTCATCGAGAAGATGAACTGAACAATCACATTCTTGTATATATTAGATAGCTGGTTAAACGAATAAATGCATTAGTTTTCCTGGAGTTACTCCTGGCCTGACATGGTATCAAAGCACAGGTCCCAGGTTCCTTTTTTAGGCGTCCCTTGTAACTCCTGTCCATTGCCTGCTCTCTGCTCCTCTCTGTCCCATTTCTGGAAGAACGCCTCCTTGCCTAAAGACTGTGTACCTGACTCCTCTGCTGGCGCCGCTGTCTGCTATGATAACGCCTCGAACTTCGTAACGCAGTTGTTCTTCCTACAATCTCTGAATTCAAGCGGTAATGCATAATCCGAACTTGGAATCCGTCCACTATTATTGATGATAGTTACCGTTTGCACTGTTTTTTTTCCACTGTTAATGCCGAGAGGCTCCTGTAATGGCTCCCACCCCTGCTCCAGAGATGTTTCATAAGATTTAATCGAAAGTTGAATCCATAAAAGAATGGATACATTATGATTTTACTGTGATTTTCATGTTTCTGTTGAATGTGAACTAAATGTTGGTGATTAATGTTGACACCTAATCCTCAGTGATTGGGGAACTGAATGTGAACAGTCATCGAGAAGATGAACTGAACAATCACATTCTTGTATATATTAGATAGCTGGTTAAACGAATAAATGCATTAGTTTTCCTGGAGTTACTCCTGGCCTGACATGGTATCAAAGCACAGGTCCCAGGTTCCTTTTTTAGGCATCCCTTGTAACTCCTGTCCATTGCTTGCTCTCTGCTCCTCTCTGTCCCATTTCTGGAAGAACGCCTCCCTGCCTGAAGACTGCATACCTGACTCCTCTGTTGGCGCCGCTGTCTGCTATGATAATGCCTCGAACTTGGTAACGCATCTGTTCTTCCTACAATCTCCGAATTCAAGCGGTAATGCATAATCCAAACTTGGAATCCGTCCACTATTATTGATGATAGTTACCGTTTGCACTGTTTTTTTTCCACTGTTAATGCCGAGAGGCTCCCGTAATGGCTCCCACCCCTGCTCCAGAGATGTTTCATAAGATTTAATTGAAAGGTGAATCCATAAAAGAATGGATACATTATAATGAGAACAGGTCTTGCATTCTTTTCGAAACCATCATTCACAGTTTTTTGGAGAGCCTTCACTTGGTCTTTCGATATTGTCCTTACCTTGTGAATCACTTTCCAGATGACTCCCTCCGTGCAAGGAGGAGTGGTTAGGGATCCCGTATAGCGGTAATATTTTCTGCTACCAAATGTTATGTGCGTCGGATTCACCAGGCCCAGGGTCTCCTCCTGCGGTTCCATATCCGCAATGGCCTTGATTTCGTTGATTTCGTTGTTAATGCCGAGAGGCTCCCGTAATGGCTCCCACCCCTGCTCCAGAGATGTTTCATAAGATTTAATCGAAAGGTGAATCCATAAAAGAATGGATACATTATAATGAGAACAGGTCTTGCATTCTTTTCGAAACCATCATTCACAGTTTTTTGGAGAGCCTTCACTTGGTCTTTCGATATTGTCCTTACCTTGTGAATCACTGTCCAGATGACTCCCTCCGTGCAAGGGGGAGTGGTTAGGGATCCCGTATAGCGGCAATATTTTCTGCTACCAAATGTTATGTGCGTCGGATTCACCAGGCCCAGGGTCTCCTCCTGCGGTTTCATGTTTCTGTTGAATGTGAACTAAATGTTGGTGATTAATGTTGACACCTAATCCTCAGTGATTGGGGAACTGAATGTGAACATTCATCGAGAAGATGAACTGAACAATCACATTCTTGTATATATTAGATAGCTGGTTAAACGAATAAATGCATTAGTTTTCCTGGAGTTACTCCTGGCCTGACATGGTATCAAAGCACAGGTCCCAGGTTCCTTTTTTAGGCGTCCCTTGTAACTCATGTCCATTGCCTGCTCTCTGCTCCTCTCTGTCCCATTTCTGGAAGAACGCCTCCCTGCCTGAAGACTGCGTACCTGACTCCTCTGCTGGCGCCGCTGTTTGCTATGATAACGCCTCGAACTTGGTAACACAGTTGTTCTTCCTACAATCTCCGAATTCAAGCGGTAATGCATAATCCAAACTTGGAATCCGTCCACTGTTATTGATGATAGTTACTGTTTGCACTCTTTTTTTTCCACTGTTAATGCCGAGAGGCTCCCGTAATGGCTCCCACCCCTGCTCCAAAGATGTTTCATAAGATTTAATCGAAAGGTGAATCCATAAAAGAATGGATACATTATGATTTTACTGTGATTTTCGAAAGGTGATTTTCATGTTTCTGTTGAATGTGAACTAAATGTTGGTGATTAATGAACTTGTACAACAGAAACATGAAAATCACCAACATTTAAAAGAAAATATCCACACTTAATTCATTAGAAATTTTAAAGTGTAAAAACTAAGCCCTTTAAACAAAAAGGGTTGATACTCATCAACATTTTTCAAAATCAAGATGAAAATCACTAACAAAAATAAAATTTTTCACACTCAATACATAAAAAAAAATTAAAGTGTAAAAATTAAGCCCTCTAAAAAAATGTGTTGATGCTACATCAACACTTTTCAAAATCAGCATGAAAGTCACTAACATTTAAAAAAAAATGTTGATGTTGCATTAAGACTTTTCAAAATCAACGTGAAAATCATTAACATGAAAAAAAAATGTTCATACTTGATACATAGGAAAATTTAAAGTGCCAAAAATATGCTTAAAAAAAAGTGTATTCTCGCATCATTATTTTTCAAAATCAGGTGATTTTTTGCTACCTCAAAAAATAGGGTACCAGTTCATTTTCTCATTTGATTGGTAACTATGTTATAACCTTATAACATCTCTTCCATACTCGGTTGGAGAGCACCTTCACATGGTCTTTATGTAAAGTATGGATAGACAAATCAATAAGTTGTAATGTTTAGTTACGGAAATGATCTTAATTTTTCCTTTAAAATGTTTAATTAATATTTAGAAAAATATTTAATAAATTTAATGTTACTAATATGGACCATTCAGAAGGGACAGATTGGGGAGGGGGCATGTCCACCATCCCACCCAGAATAAATAAGGGAGAGATGGCTAGCCCTCCCCCGTGTTATCAAATTAAAGGCTTGTATGCACACTCGTAAAGAGTTGCATTCCATGCATAGACAATGGTTATGCATCGCTGTGTTTTAATGCTTTTGGTTTGGGAATTCATACCAAAGTGTGGATTTGCAAGTGGTAAGATCCAAGCAAGGCCCTGCTTATCATTATGAACCTGGTGCACCATACGAATTCATCATTCAAGGTGGTGGAGAGTATGCAGCCCGGGTACTAACTAATTTCGACACAATCTAGGTTCTAAGCTTCAATTTGATTTCATTGATGATAATCAATCATTGATATTCATGGGTCCAAGGTATAAAGTAGAGAATTCATTGCAGGGAGACAATTATTGGGTCTACTTATCTCTCATCCAACCTCATGTGTCTCACCAACTCGGTCCTATATTCAATACCTATCTCTTCTGGTCATTTCACTAGCACATCCCTACCCCTGCCTCCCAGCTAGATTTACCCTCCCTTAATTGGGTTTTAACCCTAGCATTCAACTGCAAGTAATTAGGCCTCGACAATGAGCTAGATCTTGTAAAGGAGTGGCATTCTACTATGAGATGGGATTTCAATATCAACTGCATGTAGAGGCATCGACAAGGTGCTACATGGATCACAGTCCACCTCACATTTAGGAAGAAATTTTTGAGGTAGAATGAGGAATAAAAATGGAATGTGTATGTTTATAAACTGTGAAAAAATGCAGGTCACTTCATTAGTTGGATTCTGAATGTTGGGCACACTAGGGGAAGACTCAGTCAACATATGTACACCATTGATATCTACATGAAACTGAAAATGTTGCTCGAGAGAGTCCTTAAGGGTAGAAATGAAGCTTAGGAGAAAATATTGTTGATGTCAAATGAGCTGCAACTCATAGCCCAAGGATTAGATTGGTGTCTACAAACGATTGAATGTTACCTGGGCCTCCCTCCAGATCCCATTATTCTCAAAGAATCAGATTCTCCCAAAGAAAGTTGATGAACTATGTTCAATCTACTTCTATTTACGAGGAGCCTCCTTGGAGATTCACTCCAGATAAAGCACATATGGTTCAATTAGACAAATACAAAAGTCCCTGCAAAATAGAAATCATTGAATAAGTTATAGATGTGGAAGTTGGCAGTGCTGTACCACCTGATTGGGTTAGTTCTTATTTAGCAAAAAATAAAAAAATGGAGAAAATTGTAGAAGAAGTCACTATTTTCAATGAGTGCCTTGTCACATTACAAATCTAAACTATGACAAGGACATTGGAAAATTGAGAACTGTAAAGTAAAGTTCATAATAAAAGGTTATTGATCAAGAATGAATGAATATTGATGTGTCTAGCATTGGAGCCACGAAGCTCATAATTTTGCATCCATATATTGGTGAGGCACTTACAAAATCCATTGGCGAACATGAAATAGAGAACCTGAGACTAAAAAAAAGAATAAAATATTTAAAAGACACTCTAAATCCAGTTCCTTTGTTAACGAATCCACTAGAAATACAAGAACCACCAGTGCCAATTTCTACCCCTGCTACATCACATAGATATAATAAAGTTAGAAATCTCCTTAATGTAGTGAAATCATATATCATCAGTAACCTATGCCAAAGATTGGAAACTATTGATCATGCAAGGAAAGAAACTTTCGATTTACTATGTTTAGCACAAAAAATTAATTTGTTTTTCGATTTGGTTAAAAGTAATCTTAAGCTAGATAGGAAATTCATTGACAATTAGTTACTTGTGTTTAATGAGACGCTTGAATTACTCTCGGATCTAGAGATAAAAAAACAAGGGACTCCGATATGCGAATTGAATGGAGCAAGTGGAAGCTGGATGGTTTGAGAGAATTAAGAAACTAGAGAACATCATTTATGAATGTGAAAGAATAGACATTAGAAGAGGTGATGCCTTTCTCAAGGTGGTAAAATTTTTTGAGGACCTAAATGGTCTGTGTGGCATTAGACACATTTCTAAATTAATTTTAAGAGACATGATAATGGTTGAATTGGTAAGCTAAAATAGTTAAAGAAAATGGAGTTTGATGACATAATTAATTTTACCACAGAAGAAATTAGAAAATGGCTAATTAATTTTGTTAGTATCAATGATCAAAAGTCTATCCTCACTACACTATTGCAAGAAGAGGCTAGGAAAATAGAAAATGAGACATTCAATGAAAATGTCAATATGGAGATTATAGTCCATCCATTAAATATTTGATTAAAACTATGATCGACAAATTTCTTCAAGAAATCATGAATTTGATAAACACTTTAGAGACAGAAAATCACTATGTATGCTTTCACATATTGTAAGTGTTCTTAAATCCTTCAACATCCGTTTTTCTATTTACTAGTATTCAATTATTCAACTTTGTTATTTGTGTTATCATGACCTAAGCTAATTCTTGTATACAGTTTCTTGTTTTTCCTTGCAAAAGAATTTTTCATCTTATGGTTCATGTGAACCCAATCCCCGTCCCCATTGGGACAAACACATTTACTTTTGCGATTAAGTATCAGGATTTTAATTTTGGTTCCAATTCAGATTCCTAAGTTTCAATTTTGACTATCTTCACTTATCCGAATTTAAACAGGAATGCAACAAATTACAGAGATAACCATAAACACGAAGATGCAACAGAAATAATGCTTCATTTCATTAATGTAAAATAATGAAATATGCTTACAAACATAAATGGAAATAAACCAGCTAGGGCAATGGTAGCTTATCTTTGAGAAGAGATGTGGCGACTACATGCATCTGAACTCAGTTACAATGAGGCTCGAAGGCCTATTTATTGTTGAGAAACAATGGAAAACCTTAAACATCCAAAAAAATAACCCTAGAAGATGAGGTGCCAAACTGTGGGCCTCGTTTGGGTAAATTGGTACATCAACTTCCCGGGGTCATAACTTTGGCATACGATCTTCGTTGGACGCACACAATATCTCGTTAGGAAGACCTATCCGAGAACTACAAACGTGGGAAGAGAAACATAGGTCCATGGAACTATATTGCTCCCAGATTTCCCAAAAAACATTGTTTAGGGCCTCAAAATGGCTCTGAAAGTTCAAGACCCAAAAAACTGCTAAAAATAGTAAATTGTGCCGCAAATAAGGAAACTGAAAAACTGACAGAGACAGTTGTGGGGGTCCATGGATAGGTGGGTGGCCACAACATCCACCGAGATCATTCCTCCTCCCTTAGGAAGAAATGGTCCCCATTGTGTTGAGTTCCTCCATCTGCTGAACTTGGTCCCTAGTGAGCTATTCTGCAATCTTTGATGTGTCTAGTAATGGTGGGATGCATGGTCTACGACTGTCCACATTGAACATTCGGGGCAAGCGAAGGAATGGGAAAATGTTGTTCTCTAAAGAATTTTTTCCCATAGCCTTCGTAATGGTGTAAGGACCATGTCGGAGTGGTCGAAGCTTCTAATGGGCTCTTGTGATCTGAAAATGAGATCTTAAAACAATATTAAGGTATTACAGACTTATGTGCAAGAATGCCTATATTACTTATTGCAACAGATCAAAAAGATTGCGAATAATATAGACAATGAGCAGTTAGAAAAACATAACAGGCACACACATCAACACAACAAATAATCTAGGAGTTCACCAGACTTCTTGGCTACGTCTCTTGGTCCATCTTTTAGTGGTGACCTCTTTATTATGTCTTCAAGAGCGGATTATTACAAGTGTGAGCTCAAAATCGAGTCTCAACACAACAGTAACAAAACACCAGGGATTTACTTGAAATCCCAAAGTCTACAAGAGTACACAGACTCTCCCTCTTACTCTCTGTCTCAGCAACTGCCTCCTCTGTCTCTGACATTGAGTGGCTTTTTAAGCCTATCAGTGCTTGATTGTTCGTCTCCCCTTTCGGGCTCTCTAGCTCCTGGCCTCTGTCCGTTCAAATCCCCTCTGAGTATTAAACAATCATTGTAGAATGCCTTCAGGTATGGTGGCCACCTATTTTTAAACGGAAAGGACTATTGGTGTAGTTGAAATCGCCAAAAAGTTGTTTCTCTGTTTACACAGAGAAATACACATAAAACACTGAAAATTCTGACAAAACGCTTTCTATCAGACTTCAAATAATATTAAATCCACCTTATAATCCTATCAGGTCTGCCTTATATCGCTATCGCAAGTCACAATGCCCATATGCCAAGGATTTCTTTGTATTTCAGTTTATAATGAAAATACAAGAGATACATAGAATACACTTAAAAATACGACAATTTTTTTTTATGAGAACTCAAATATATCAAATTGCATCTATAACCCTTTCGAGTCTGGCTTTATCACACGTTGCATATCGCCCCTTTGTATTTGGTTCACCGCTCCCCTTCCCGATTTTCAATTGCCGATATCGACGTATCGCATATCGCGGGGTTGCGGATCCATTGCTATCACCCCTTATATATGGTGGCGATGAAATATATCACAATCACATATCACATAGTCCTTGAGCCTCAGTTAGTCCTCCTTGTGTTTTTAGCGATGCAATATTGCGAGTAAATCTAGACCGTTGATCTGCGTGATGATCGCTATCACGATTTTCATATGGCTGCCTCTAATATCTCCCACTGGCCTCCGCTGATTGCGATATGCTGATTAGATCTGGACTGTTGATTGGTCTGATCCGATGGCTCCTGTGCAACCTTACTTCCACCATTGCTTACCTCTATTTTCCTCCTTTCTTTCACTGTTTTCCATTGCGATAGTGTTTCCGATAGTTAAGTATATGAAGACTTAGAGGTTTTTAGGATCAATTTTGGACCATCTTGTAAGGCGTTCTTTCTGCAGATGCAACCAGACTTTGTTGGCCACCTGAAAATTGTGTATTACCCTTGTGGGTGAGGAGAAGATGTTCATGTGT
This sequence comes from Pinus taeda, assembly GCA_000404065.3. Taxonomy (NCBI): domain Eukaryota; kingdom Viridiplantae; phylum Streptophyta; class Pinopsida; order Pinales; family Pinaceae; genus Pinus; species Pinus taeda. Next base: position 128,068 of record APFE031174745.1, read on the forward strand.
TCTATCATGACCATATCCCTCTGTTGTTGCTGCTGCTTGGAGGAACCCTTTGCAGGGGTCATGGATGTGACCACGATCTTCCCCTTACTTTCGAAGCGAACCAAACAGAAAATGAATTTCCTAGCCTGGGAGACGATCTTGCTGCATTTCTTAGCAGAGATCAAAGAGGTGGCGGTGGGTGGGGCTACCTCCTGTATCCTGTATAATGAATTACCTAAAGTAATAATAACAACTCGAGGCCTTGACTCATACACAACATGTCGCCTTCATAAGTATGTCTGGCCTAATAGTACATCACAAACATCCAGAGGTGCAACATCACACAATACCTTGTCTGTGAAGGGCTTGAAGCTATAGGGAAGGCGGCACTGCTGGAAAACTCGGAGGTCTCGTCCTTTGTGAAGCTACCCGATACGGTACGGTTGTGGGTGTGGTGTAGTCGGTAGGCCCAACCGCTTCACAATGTCTGCTGAAATGAGATTCTTTTGGCTGCCACTGTCGACAATGAATTGCAGTGGCGAACCCTTCACCCACATCTGTGAGTGGAAAAGACGCTCCTCCTCCTCTGGGTCTTCGGGATCATTCTTCTGGATCTTGACAGTTGCAATAATGACACAGAACACACATACCAGCACATGAGTCTATAATACCTTTTGTTTCAATAAATCTTCAACTGAGGTCACTCATAGGGTGATTATCAGATCATTAACACTTCAACATATCACCACCCACATCACCCTGCAAGAAAACAACCAACAAGATGGCAACGAATTAGCCACAAGGACAACAAACCCCGCATGACAGATAGAGAAGGGCACTGATCCATCTACTACACATCAACCCAGAAGAGCCACCAGGGTCAATGTCCATCTCAAGCAAGCGAGGCAGCAGCTAGATTGAGGTTTCACCTTTCTATTGGATGGCTATATGCACGTGCATGGTACCAGTGGACTACTCTTTTGAGTAGATCATATTATTTGTGTTCTTCATATGTTTTGGGGACGAAACATGTTAAGGGGGGTGGAATGTAGTATACCTAGGGGGGATAATATGGGGTATAGAGGGAGGTACCCAAGGGAATAATGTAATAATGCGATGGGCCATAGTAATAAATAAGGTGGTTAACCCGCATCATGTAAGGGACCACACGTAGTTAACAATAATGTAATAAGCCCATGGTATTAGATAGATGGTATTGAGGGAACCATGGTATTGTATGTATGAGGCCTATATAGAGGCTAGAGACTCCCCATTGAGAGATGTCAAGGATTATTATATGAACAGGTGTATGGCTTATGGAGTGTTCTCATTCCTTAAGGAGTGAATATATGGTGTTGCCCTACCTTAAGGGTTTGATAAAGAAAGAAACATTTCTATCTATTTCTATCTTGTTATTTCTGGGTATATTTGTATTATCATATATATTTTAGATCAAATCTATAACAGTCTTCAACATAGGAAATCGAGATAGCATTAGAACGAGGTAGGACATCTTCTTCATTTCTCTTTTCAATTGCAACTTGGGAAAGTGTCTAGTAGATTGTCACTTAGATTGCTAGACCCACTCATTGAGCTAGAGGGATCACCTCTATCCGCAGAGATGATTTACTTAGACAACAAAATGGCGACTCTACCGGGGAAGCTATGATCCTTTCCATCAATCCTTCATCCTTGTTTTGTGTTGAGTTTTATAATCTATTCATTTTCAGGCATGTTTGTCCGTCTGTAACTTTGTCACTTACTGGTAATTGCTTGAAGGTTCTTGGTTTTTTTGTTGATCTTGAAGATTTTTTGGTTTTATCTCATCTTTCTCGACCATTGCGGTTTTCTTGCTTATAGTTGTGATGACATCATGGATGCTTTAATTACAGTCGTGATTATTGCTATTGTTTCTATGACATGTGGGATGATCCTAGATGTTTAAGAAAATTAGGGTTTTCTCTTCTTGATTTTAGTTTTTTCCTTCTAGCAGTGGTTTTTCAGTGTGATTTCAGTGTCATTGTCTTGTTTGACATGTTTTTTTGACTGCAATTGCCTCTTGATTTGGTTTAAGTGTGTTTGGAGCTTGATTTGATTTCTCGAGTCCTTAGGGTTTCTAGGTCACCCTTCATTCACTCATTGGTTTGTTCTTCATATATCAATTACCTTTATTCAAAGAGTTCTTTTGCGTCTGGACATCTTTTGCAAGTCACTTTTGTTTCTTTGGTATAAATTTATTTTCATTAGTGTCAGATCGAGTAGATGCTTTGAAAGTCACTTTAGCTCGTTGGAAAGAAATAGATTACAAAATTGCTTGTTTTTTATTCAATTGAAAGGAAGTGCTTATTGTTATTCTTGTGTTTCGTAAAGTGAAATTGTATATCAATGATATATTTTCAAAACATTTCTTGCATTCAAATAGGAAAGTGAAAGAGATTTTCATGATTAGTGAATTGTTTGCATTTTCGTTTGCACTTTTGCACTAGTTTGCATTGATTTCATCTTTAGTGAAAAGAAAAATAATTTCGACTTTATGGCATTGCATTTGTTAGTAGAATGAAAGATTAGATCTCATTTTATTGCATTGAAAAGTTTGTAATAATGCTTTTGGATTTTTTTATGCATTGATTGGTTGTTTCTCTTCCTTTGTTAGAATAGCCTTCATTGAATGAAAAGTTTCATTTTCATCATTTAGTTGCATTCTAGGAGCAGGTGACATCGTTGAGCCCTTGAAACTGAAACTTAATTCAAAGATAAACTTAAAATTTACCTCAATGAATCTAAGGAGAATTTGAAACATTAATGTTCATACTTAGTGGTCTAGTCTAGAGACGCGTTCCGATGTCTATAAAACTTAGCAGTTGTTGTTCACAATACTCTTGCATTAGATAGTGCTAGCACGAACTTGTGCTCCTCGTACCGTCGAGTATATAAAGGGAGACCCTCATAGGTTGCAAACCTTTATCCATAGGAAACTGAGTCTTCTGCCCTGTAGACATGATACACTGAACACAACATTCGGGGAGATTGCATGCACGTACATCAAGTCCTTGGTAAATTTATTTGCTAAGGTGTATATTGCAGTTCATTGTTACTTGGTAATCCCTTTTGCCTAGAGTATCCTGAGTAGTCATTTCGATATTTTCTCGCTCCTTAAACTTGAAAAGATCATCGATCACTTGTCCTTTCAAGATCGCTAAACCAACAAAAGTTACTAGAGTCACCTTTTTGTCCTTTTCTCAACTCTTAAAAAATGAAAAGGAAAAGTTTTTGTTTCAAATTCTAAAATTAATTGACCACGGAACAACATCCTTCCTGTGGAAATACTCCTTAGTATGTCTTAGGTTGATACCAATGGCAACATTTCCTAAGTCTAACAGTCAATGAAATCCCTCTAATGGGAATCCTAGTGATGAAAATGAGAATTTGGGGGTTGCCCAAAATCCCAAATTCTTTAAAAAAATCTTGATCCTTCCCTTCAACCCATTACAAGCATGCAATATAGGATTAAAATATCACAACCACAAGGTAATACAATACATAGCAATATATAATTAACACAGAACATGAACACATATTTGTATATTTACGGAACAGTTACAAAATTAAGGCATTTCAACCTTAAAACAAGCTCACGCTGGGCTACATCTTGCCACTCACAAAATTCCTCCCAAAACAGATATTCCTACACCCCTATGGTATTACAATTATATAAGAATTTTAGGAAGGATCAATCCTATCCTCTCCTTATTTCCTCCACAAAAGCTTCATGCATGAAAGCTTTAAATCTACTTTATCCTTTTTAAATCTATTTTTATGCTTTAAATCAGGCTTTTCTTTTATTCTGATCTTCTGGTTTGCTTTGTTGCTGGTTGCTCCTGCATCAGACTCCCGAGGCACAAAAATTTATGACCTCCTGGTCAGATGCTTCTCCTGGTCTTTAGAAATTTTATCCACTACATTCCTTCACTAGAACTTTGTGAGCTGCAACCAACCTCTGCAGTAACAGCCTCCTCTATTACACGATACCTCACCAAGCCCTCCGCACTCGGTCTTTTGGCATCCTCTAGGTTGCTGCAAATCTTCTCACCTTCCGCTACCGCTACCTACACAAAATATAAAGACCATACATATTCATACTTCATTAAGAACTGTACCTCCTTCCGCAGAATCTTTTGCTGCTCTGATACCACCTGATGAAAATGAGAATTTGGGGGTTGCCCAAAATCCCAAATTCTTTAAAAAAATCTTGATCCTTCCCTTCAACCCATTACAAGCATGCAATATAGGATTAAAATCTCACAACCACAAGGTAATACAATACATAGCAATATATAATTAACACAGAACATGAACACATATTTGTATATTTACGGAACAGTTACAAAACTAAGGCATTTCAACCTTAAAACAAGCTCACGCTGGGCTACATCTTGCCACTCACAAAATTCCTCACAAAACAGATATTCCTACACCCCTATTGTATTACAATTATATAAGAATTTTAGGAAGGATCAATCCTATCCTCTCCTTATTTCCTCCACAACAAAAGCTTCATGCATGAAAGCTTTAAATCTGCTTTATCCTTTTTAAATCTATTTTTATGCTTTAAATCAGGCTTTTCTTTTATTCTGATCTTCTGGTTTGCTTTGTTGCTGGTTGCTCCTGCATCACCTAGTCCTTTTCCTTCTTTTGTAAATACTGGTGCTCCCTATATAGCGACATTATCCCTTCTTGGATTGACCATTGGCCTACCAGTTTGGTTATTTTTGACCTCAGTGGTTTCGAGTGTCCAAACCACTTTTCAACCAAGTTCTCCTCCACCTAAACAACATCAACCTCATGTTGATCCTAAAGTTGACCCTTTTCCTTCTTCACCTATTTCTTCACCCCGTTCTTCCTCTTCGCCTAGTGAAAGTCTGGATTCTAGTAATAATAAATCTAAGAAGAAGAAGTGATCGAAGAAGAAGAAGAAAAATAAGCAAGGGGACAAGAAAGCAACTATTGCTACAGATGCAACTAATGAAGAAAAATCTTCCAATGAGCCCCGGAAAGTAAAATTCCCTTGCATGTTATATAAGGGTGACCACCTTCTTCGGAATTGTCCTGGTATTCCTAAGGTATTAGAAGTGTGGTCCACAGGTTCGCATTGACCTTTGTTATCAGCCTCTGGTAATCATGCTGGTGATAAACCTTCAACTAGTAAATCCCATGGGAAAAAGGGAAAAGTCAAATTTCCTTGTAATTTGTGTGAAGGTAATCATCCCATTCACCTTTTTCTTCTTATGGATGAAGCTTCCAAAGAGTTGGAAAACCTTACAGTTTCTCAACCTCGTCTTCCGACTGGGTATCAAAATCTTTCCCCTGATCTTTTGCTAATTGATCTAGTGATTGATTAAAAGTCATCTTTGGTCAACCCCATTCTCTCTAACAGTGAGTCTCATGTGTTCGTTCTTGACCAACCATTGGTTGAGAAAATGGTAGACTTAGATCCACCTTCAGTTAACCATGCCTTTTTGGTAGAGAGTGAACCTCATACTACTTAGGTTTCTCTGCTTTCTTCAGTTTCAAATGAACTAGAGGGAAATCCTCCCGTTGTTAAGGTGCATGAGAGTAGTTATCCTATTCCCATAGAGAAAGAAGGCAGTTCTTATGTTCCTACTACACCCCCTCTAAGTAGTTTGGTCACTTATTTTGATTGGAGTTGACTAGCAGGATATCGCCTTCTGTCTTATGTGACTTTCTAGATTACCGTACAGGCTTACCATATGGCCGTACCTAGCATAGTCATAAATGAGGGCACATCTGTTAATATTTTGTCCTCAATTGCTTGCCAAGATTTAGATTCTCCTCAGCTTGTCCCCATCATGCAGAATTTGTTAGCTTTTAACAAAGGAACCAATCAACCATTAGGGATCCTTCCTAAGTTGCCTATTACTTTGGGAGGGAATACTGTCTATAAAGACATGATGGTTGTCCAAGGTCTGTTGCATTTTAATCTACTCCTTGGTCGTGACTATGTTTACGTAATGGGAGCTCTTGTTTCCTCCCTCTTTCGAGTGATGTGTTTCTCGCATGAAGGAAACATTGTGATCATTGATCAACTTACATTCTTTGGTCCTGAGTCAACTCCCCATCAACCATCATTCCTAAATTATTCTTATGTGAAAGTGATATCACCCCCTCCACAAGTTAATTACGTGGAAACTTGGTCCATGCCCACATCTACTGATGATCTCGTAGGTGTTGTAGCACACCATGTATTGGGGGCATTGGAGCCCGATTTTGCATTTAGATCCCTACACATGTATCCCTTCCAGAGTGTTTTTCTTCCATCTGATGAGTACCTCTTGGAAGCCATGGCCTCTTTTGGTTTTTTATGACGTAGTTTGGAGGAGAGTTCCTTGTCTTGTGTCAAGCTCGTTAAAAAATGAAACAAGGATCGTGAAGTAGAGCTCCTTGTCTTGTGCCAAGCTCATTAAAAATGAAACAAGGACCATGGAGCAAAGTTCTTTTACTTGTGTCAAGCTCGTTAAAAAATGAAACAAGGTGTATGGATAAAAGTTCCTTCTCTTGTGTCAATCTCCTTAACAAATGAAACAAGGGACCTAGAGTAGAGTTCATTGTCTTGTGCCAAGATCCTTAAAAAATGAAATTAAGGATATAAGAATAGTTCTTTTACTACGTCATCCTCATTAAAAAATGAAATAGGTCTCCATGAGGATAGCTATTTTACTATGTCAACCTCATTAAAAAATGAAATAGGTTATGAGCATGGTTCTTTTTGCGTTTCAAGCTCATTAAAAATTGAAACACATCCCCTTCCAATTCGAATCTTTGATTATATGTCGTAAAATTCCAATCGAGTCTTTCACTTGATTTTGTAAGTGAACCTTCGTTCCATCCACCTGTTAGTAACCAGTAGTCTACTTAGGTGAACGAAATGAAGCTTGGGGGCCATGTACCTCAAATTGAGTCATTATGCTGGGGGAATGCAAACTTATCTCAAGCATAGTTTATCTTTGTTTCAAGCTTGTGTAAAAATGAAACCAAATCCAAGCATAGCTTTTTCTCATGTTTGAAGCTTGTGAAAAAATGAAACCATCTTCAAGTATACTCAAGCATAGTTTCTCATGTTTAAAGCTTGTGTAAAAAACCATTCCCACTTTACATCTCGTGATTGCTATTTTTATCAACCGATTTTTTCGAGATGAGCCTTGGTTTGTCCATTACATCATCACCATATTTTTGGCCAATCATTCGCTTTCACTTGGTTCGTTTAACCTTGCTACAAAGAAATCGTGACGCTAATGTCTGGCTTGGCCTAACACCTTTTTCAACGTTTGCTTTGCAAACAACGTGTATTGTATCATGGAGTGCATTGGCCGGAACCCTTGGTATAAAGGGTTTTGGCCGATGGGTATACAGTGTTCTTCAAATACTCGTTTGGGTCAAGTGGGCAATTGGCAGTTGGGCTCTTGGTCAGGAGATTTCCATAGAATTTCGGGGGAGAAATCCTAAGACATAGGCAATCCTGTGGTACTTTTCTATGTTCATGCTCAACGCTGTCCTAGCTGGAGTTCGGTGCAAGTGGGAGCCATGGCCATGGAAAGGCAATCATTTATTTTCAAGAAAAATGAGGCCTTAAACATATCATTACATGCTTTTATCTGCTTGTCACATGTGCAAATTACTACTTTAATTGTGTAACGGCCATTGATGTATCTTTTGATATGCAACCAACTCTTTCTGTAGCATCAATTTTATTAATTTTTGAATCAAATAAATTTTATTTATGTATTACTTTAGACTTCCCAGTGCTCATCAAGGTATACTTTTAAAATTATCATGTTGGCAGATAAACATCTCCCTTGTCCGTTTGAACCCCAAAAAGTAAGATATGAATGTAAATATTTAGTATGCTATGTAAACTGCTGGTTGACAAAATTTGAATAATAACTAAATTAAAAATAAAATACATAATAAAGTTGTTATTAATTTTTTATTTTATGAGTTTTAAATTTTTGGATTCATAATTTAGTTTTTGATAAATATTTAATATTATAGATGTCTCTAAAAAATTGGATTTTATTTTAATTGGTTTTTAATATCTCGATATATTATTTAGTTATTAAAAATAATGTTAGACATTAATTTTCTATTATAAACTTATATTTATTTTAGCATAAATTATGAAGTGTATTTATATATTTAAATATAATTAAATAAAAGAAAGAAATTTCTAAGTATAAACTAATTCTCTTATTTCATTAATATAATCTAGATCATATGGTGACACTGTGTACAAATCCAATTATGTTAATAATTACGTTTTATAATTTTTCAAGAAACTTGTGATACAAGTACACGAAAAATACTATTTTCCATAATAAAAAAAAAAAAATACCAAATGAAATTCCAAAACTTCACAATATAATATATATATAAAACCATACCACCCTCCCCACATGTTTCCCTCACCAAAAAAACATGCTTCACAATTTCTAACTTGCCAAACAAGACACTAATTATCTGTGATTAATATAGTTTTAAAAATTTGAAATGGGTTGGAAATGAACTTATAACATACATACGAGTTTACTAGTAATGGAATTTGTAACATGCCTCAAAGTTTATTATTTTGCAAAATAATCATTCGAACTGTTTTTGCATTCTGACCTTATTATTGGTGAGAAAATTAAAATCAAAATAAAAATTTATTAATTTTTATTAATTAAAAAAGTGTTTTCATTATTATCTATATATATTATTTTTCTAATTTTTTTTTTGTTAAAGATTGAAATGATTATAAGTTTAGGTAGATTATATTAATTTAAATTTCTCACAAGCGAAAAGGGGATCAACTTTCTTTTCATTCAAGATGGATCACTCTAAATGGATTCGATCATGTTTTAATTATTAATAATTGATAAAATTAATTTATTTATTTTTACTTTTATGTCACAATTTTAATAATTAATAATGATAGTTATTATTTTATTTTATTTTACTTTTTAGTCATTTGACCCAGTCAATATATTTTTTTTAATTAAAATTGAAATGATTAATTTTGCTTTTATAAACTTTTACATAACATAATATAACATCACATGACATAACATAATCTTATAACATCTTTTCCATAATGGGTTGGAGAGCACCTATCTGCCCAAAAATTCACATGGTCTTTATGTTAAAGTATGAATACACAAATCAATAAGTTGTAATGTTTAGTGTGAGAGTTGTTCTTAATTTTGCTTTTAAAATGATTAATTCATATTTAGAAAAATATTTAATAAATTTAATGTTCCTCGTATGGACCATTGGGAGGGGATACGTTGGGGAAGGGGCATGACCACCATCCCACCCAAAATAAATAAGGGAGAGGTGGCTAGCCCTTCCCCATGTTATCAAATTAAAGGCTTGTATTCACATTGGCAAATAATTGCATTCCATGCATAGACAATGGTTATGCAGCATTGAGTTTTAATGATTGAGGTTTGGGCATTCATGTCAAAGCATGGATTTGCAAGTGTAAATATCAAAGCAAGGCCCTACTTATCATTATCAACCTGGTGCACCATGCAAATTCGTCATTTAGGGTGGTGGAGAGTATGCAGCCTGAGTACTAACCAATTTCGACATGAGACAAGTTCTAAGCTTCAATTTGATTTCATTTATGATCATCAATCATTGATATTCGTGGGTACAAGGTCTAATGTGGAGAATTCATTGTATGGATACAAAAACTTTTGCTTTAAATTTCTAGCTAAGTGGCGAAATTGTTTCTACTTAGAGCCAAGCTCCACTCTAGCTTTCATGTCAATCTCCTAATATTTTCATCCACGGTTGAGAATTTGGGTCCTCATTTATCTCCCTTCATTGCTTGAATTTTTCTCTCCCCTTCATGTTCTACGCCTTCCTCCTCAACTCCACTTAGTTGAGCAATGAAGGCTAGTCTTAGATCTTGCCTATATGTCTCATTATTAGGTCCACTTATCACTCATTCAACCTCATGTATCTCCCCAACTCGTCCCCATATTCAATACCTATCTCTTTTGATCATTTGATTAGCGCACCCCTAAACTTGCCTCCCACCCGGCTTTACCTTCCCTTAATTGAGTTTTAACCCTCGCATTCAATTGCAAGTAATTATGCCTCGACAATGAGCTAGACCTTGTAAAGGAGCGACCTACTACTGCATGTAGAGGCATCGACAAGCTGCTACATGGATCACACCCCACCTCAAATTTAGGGAGAAATTGTTGAGGTAGAATGAGGAATACCATTGGAATGTGTATGTTTATAAAATGTGGAAAATTGCAAGTGACTTCATTAATTGGATTCTGAATGTTGGGAACACAAGGGCAAGACTCAATCAACATATGTACACCATTGATATCCACATGCACCTGAAAATGTTGCTCGAGAGAGTCCTTAAGGAAAAAAAATGAAGCTTGGGAGAAAATCTTGTTGATGTTAGATGAGATGCAATTCATAGCCCAAGGATCAGATTGATGTATACAAAGGATTGAAGGCTACCTAGGCCTCCCTCCAAATCCCATTGTTCTCAAATAATCATATTCTCTGAAATAAAGTTGATGAACTATGTCCAATCTACTTCTATTTATGAAGAGCCTCCTTGGAGATTCACTCCAAATAGAGTGCATATGGTTCAATTAGACAAATACAAAAGTACCCCCCAAAAAGAGAAACCATTGAACAAGATATAGACGTAGAAGTTGATAATGCTGTACCACTTGATTAGGTTAGTTCTTATTTGGCAAAAAATAAAAATAAAAAATAATGGAGCAAATTGTAGAAGAAGTCACTATTTTTGATGAGCGATTTTTCACATTGAAAAATGTAAATTATGACAAGGGGAATGAAAAACTCAGAATTGTAAAGTAAAGTTCATAATAAAAAGGTTATTAATCAAGAATAAATGAATGTTGATGTGTTCGGTGTTTGAGCCACGAGGCTCATTATATTTCGTCAACCTATGGGCGAGGCACTTACAAAATCCATTAGCAAACATGAAATACAGAACCAGAGATTGAAAAAATAACAAAAGAGCTAAAAGATGCTCTAAATTTGGGTCCTCCATTAACGAAGCCATTATAAATACGGGCACCACCAGTGCCGATTTCTACCCCTACTACATCGCATAGATCTAATAAAGCCTCGAATCTGCTTAATGCAGTGAAATCATATATCATCAATAACATATGCCAAAGATTGGAAACTATTGATCATGCATGGAAAGAAACTTTCGATTTACTACGTTTAGCACAAGAAATTAAGTTGTTTTTTATTTGGTTAAAAGTAATCTTAAGCTAGATAGGAAACTCATTGACAATGAGTTACTTATGTTTAGTCAGACGCATGAATTACTCTCTGGTCTAGAGAAAGAAAACAAAGGACTCCGAGATGCTAATCAAATGAAGCAAGTGGAAGTTGTATGGTATGAGAGAATTAAGAAACTAGAGAACATCATTTCTGAATGTGAAAGTATAGAAATTGGAAGAGGTGATTCCTTTCCCAAGGCAGTAAACTTTTTTGAGGACCTAAATGGTCTGTGTAGCGTTAGACACATTTCTAAATTAATTTTAAGAGACATGATAATGACTGAATTGGAAAAGATAAAATAGTCAAGGAAAATGGAGTTTGATGACATAATTGATTTTACCACAGAAGAAATTAGAAAATGGCTAATTAATTTTGTTAGTATCAATGAAAAAAGTCTATCGTGGTTGCACAATTCCAAGAAGAGGCTAGGAAAATAGAAAAGGAGACATTCAATGAAAATTTCAAAATGGAGATTATAGTCCCTACCATCAAAGATTTTATTAAAACTATGGTCGAAAAATTTCTTCAAGCAATCATGAATTCGATAAACAATTGACAGACAGAAAATCATGATGTATGCTTTCACAAATTATAAGTGTT